>JAJJMB010011095.1:5070428-5081357 GCA_023531105.1 Papaver atlanticum
AGTTCGAGAAAAGAATCTTTTTACCACTACAACTACAAAACACATCATCGTGATACACGCGGCTTGGGTTATGAAGGAATCAATGCTCCTACAAACAACAAAGAAATAATATTTGTAAAGGCTGCAAGTACTTCCGCGCTAGAGGATCAACCTAAACATACTGAAGCTCTAGATCTACCAAAGTGTTCAAGTGAGAGTCTAGAAGAGAACATTTCTGCAAGTAATCATGACGAATCTCCAAAAATTAAGAATCAGTATACACAAATATCCAGAACACCTCACAAGGGTAATCCTAAATCTTACACTCCTTTTAATAAACATTGTTACTACTGTGGAGATAAAGGACATATGCAAAGGAGTTGCAAAATTCGCAAGATGCATGACGCTCTATCCTTTGTTTCAAAAGAATTGGGTAAATTTACTTCTAACAAAAAATCAGATCGCTATTGTCCTACTTTGAGACAAAACAATTATTTTTATAATTTGCATTCCAGTTCTACAAAGGTTATCCCTAAAATGAGCAATAAAAAGGGGTGTAATACCTTGTCAATGAACATATAAGATCTGATGTTTCAACTTGGAAAAGAGCAATGTTGCAAGATATGAAATAATATCTTCATCCTAAATCCACCTATAAATGGATGCCCAAGTCTGAAGTAAAAACCACAAAAGGATAATCTAAAGGAAACTCTAAGATAAACAATCAATTGTTGATCTTAGATAAGGATGATTATGAGCGTCTAATTTTTAGACAAAAAAAGGATCTAAATATATCTAGTAATATCGATACAAGCATCTCCTTTAACAATCTGCTTCATAGTGGGAGAGGAAAAAGGAAGTCTTTCAGGAATCCCTGATTACTCAAATCTCATTGTCATGCCTTTTTTTAAAAAAAAATAAAAAAATAGAGAGGGTTTTGTGTTGGCATACCTTCATGAGATGAGTTCTGATCTCTTTAGGGGAACTTTCTTTATTTGTATTTTCTATACATAATATATTTGCTTCCGAAGTTCAAAGGTTTCCGTTTTAAACCTTTCTGAAAGAAACTATATATTTGTATAGTTTCGGTCATTATCTTGTTCATACAATATCAAGAATACCATAACAAGATCCCGTGGTATACAGAAAGATATTATACAATGTCTTCTCTTTACGAAGAGGAGTGTGAGGAAGATTTAACAGAGGAAATTTCGGATGTAATTAACTCTTGCAGATTTACGCCTCTGTCAAAAGAACTTTATACTATTTCTTTTGTAAAGGAGGGAAGAGAATGTGGTGATGTTTTCTGTGAATATTGTCTCAAAAGGATTGAGAAAATTCTCGAGTTAAGCTCCATATTTTGAAAAAGGGAAATTTGAACTATGCTCCGAATACTGTTCTTTTCGTATCAAAAAAACTCTCTCAAAAATCACTGCTTCTAGCCTGTTCGAAGGAACAATGGAACTCATTGGGAGAAGGGATCTACTCAAAGATGATATTGTTAATGCTAAGAATGGAATCTATTGCTATGAGCATCATATTGCCAATCATCGGTGGCCTCTAAAACAAGAAGGATATTATGCCGAAAATAGAAGGGAATTGGATTATTGCAAAAGAAATCTGACAGAAGCTGAGAACCCATTGAAGGAAATCTCAGAAAAGGCATGCAAAGAAAAAATAAAATTAAGTTCTTATTTAAAATTAGGCTATTCAATATGTTGATTTATTTCGATATTTTGTATAAGGCCTAGTTGAATAAAACTATCAATATTTATTTACAGAACTAGTAGTAAAACACCAAGGTGACCAAGTTTGGAGTACAAAAACTCCGTTCAAATGTTGGGATCCATTAAAACTCCATATTAAACAAAATTGATACAAAAACCCCAATTTTTTTTAAAATTGATACAAAAACCCCAAACAAAATTGGTTTCGTCAAATTCTACGATGAAACCAAATTTGGTTTCAATTTATTTTTGCCTAATTTTAATCATGAAACCAAAGCTTTAATGATGAAACCAAAATTTTGGTGGTACTGTTTCTGGTTAGTGGTGGTGTTGGTTGGTGGTGGTGCTTTTTATGATGATGGTAGTGCTAGTATTTTTTGGTGGATGTAGTGTTGGTTGCTAGTAATGGTAGTTAGTGGTGGCAAAAACACCTTTGGGGTTTTTGTGTTACTTTTGTTATTTGAGATTTTTGTGTTACTTTTGTTTTGATGGGTTTTTTGTGGAGGGATAGTGACACCTTTGGGGTTATAACTCGTGGCCCGATTTATTTATGAATAAAATTATTATTTTATAATTTTTGTTTCATGTGATAGTTTCCGATTACATAGCATGTGAATGAATGTCTATATGTTTGCTATGTGATTTCAGTTTTATGAGATGTCCGATTTCGGTTTTTATTAACCTTAATATTCAATCTCATATGGTAAATGCCCTTATGGTTTGTGTGGCTTTTTGATTTAGCAGGATTAAGTTCTAGCCCATGTTGGTAGGCTTTATCAAAGGATCATAAGGTGTTCCGATTGAAACTCATATGTGAAAAGTCACAATATGTTGAATCAATTTATGTTTACATAAGTTGTGTTTAGAATAACAAATGTGTTTCGGGTTTAGACTTTTGCTATTGGCACGCATTAGTTAAAACTGATTCAACCTTTATCTGGTAAAGGTTTCTTTTGTTTTTGTTCTTGCAAGAGGATGACAACACACTGGTGGAGAGTTCTTATTTGAACTTGCGCTTAATGATATATCTTTCCGGGGAGTAGTGGCTGCGGAAATTGAGGTAACTATTTTATTTGTTAGTTAATCGTTTTTCCTGTTTAAGAAAAGCCTGTTTATATTGCACATATTTTGCTTTTGCTTAACAAAATTTCGGTATAATTGATATGTTTAATTAATTATGTGTATGGATTGTTTATATGATTCAATTGTTTCCGATTAACAAAAAACTGTGTCAATTTATTGGCGTATAATTTGGTATCTCCTTTATTGTTGGGTATCAAGTGTTTTTGCTTAACGAAATTCGGTGCAGTTGTGGTGCTGTAATGTTTATATTTTTTTTTTCAATTGCTTTCGGTTAAGGAAGCAAGTCAATTTATTTTGATTTGTATCTATTGTTTTTGGCTTATCAAAAATATGGGATCATTGGTTTAGTCCATATGATTTTGGATAAGAGAAACTAAGTTAATATTGAAAAAGCGGGGGTATAACAACCACACCCAATAATTCGTTTGGAAATATGTATAGACTAAACTCTAATATAATTCCGAGAGCACCAACTTAAAAGCGAGATTAATCGAAAGATATATCAAAGAGCTTTATCTCTATTTCTCAATGCAATCATCAAATCGAACATATAGAAATCCATGAGCCTGATTGATATAAGAAATAACTTGAACGTTACCAAAGACCAATGCCCAAGTGTCAATGAAGTTGTATCCAACAAACAAGGTCGGATTTATCAACTGATTGAACTACGCACAACCGGTGATATTTGAATTATATAAACAAATATAATGCGAACAAGAAATAGTACAAACACAAGAAATTTTGTTAACGAGGAAACCGCAAATGCAGAAAAACCTAGTCCAGATTGAACACCACACAGTATTAAGCCGCTACAGACACTAGCCTACTACAAGTTAACTTAAGACTGGAATGTAGTTGATCCCTAACCAAGTCTCACACCGATTAAGGTACAGTCGCGTTCCTTACGGCTCTAGAACCTCGCCGGATTCTGTGTACACCCACAACTAAGAGTTGCTACGACCCAAAGTCGAAGACTTATAAACAAATTTGTCTCACACAGATAAGTCTATTCTGATAGATAAATCTGTCTCCCACAGAAGTACCTATGAAGTTTTGTTCTGTCTTATGATAAATCAAGGTGAACAGGAACCAATTGATAATCCGGTCTTATACTCCTGAAGAGCATCCTAGAAATATCAATCACCTCATAATAACTTAACTATATGGTGGTAGAAGAAATTACTGTGGAACCACAAAGTCTGAGACGAAGAACTTTGTGATTACTTTTTATATCTTACCTATCGGAGATAAATCTCAAGAAAATCTAAGAAAAGATAGTACTAAATGCGATAGAACAAGTAAGATCAGAATACGCAACTACAGAGAAAATAGTTGGATCTGGCTTCATGAATCCTAAATGAAGTCTTCAAGCCGTTAACCTAATATGGTTTTGGATAAACCTAGGTTAAAGGAGAATCGATTCTAGTACACAACTAGGACACAAGAATGTGCCGGGATTAGGTTTTCCAGTTGCTAGAGTTATCCCTTATATAGTCTTTCAAATCAGGGTTGCTTACAATCAAAGCTAAGATAGCGTAGTAACAAAGCATCCAATATTCACCGTTAGATGAAATCCTGATTTAAGATTTAAGATAAGTATGCTTAGAAATAAAGCAATTAATCTCCACCGTTAGATGGTCTTAGCTTGTTACATACAAATGAAATATACCTTTATTTAGATATGGGTAACCGTACCTAAACGTGTATATTGAGTTGGCTCAATAACAGTTAACCGAAGTTAGCCATATAAACACTTTTTTCTTAACCATATTCATCTAACACTCCTAGATCAAATATGATGATCAATCAATCATGAAAGATAATCAAATGAATCTAATTGTGTTTCTCATAGAGTTGTTCAATTGTTAACTATCTCATAGAAATATATATGAACAAATTGAAACAAAATCGGATTGATTCGTAATCGTACAAAGTACTTATACACGAATCAATTCATGAACATTAAGCCACGGTTTGCAAAGATTGCATTCTTTAATTCATAAATGTTTTAGTTCATTAGTATGAGAATCATACTTAACCGATTTTAGAACTTAACCACTGTGTTCGCAAACCAGGTATGCAAACAACAGCTCCGAACCTTGGCCTTGTCCAGCCGTTCGCATGCTAGGTACGCGACCAGTAGTCCCGGACCCAACTAAGGTAGAACCGTTCGCATACTAGGTACACAAATAAGGTTCTCGGACCTTGACAGTTAAAACCGTTCGCATACTGGGTACGCAAACACGGTTCCCGGACCTGAATCATAAAAATACAGTTCGCATACTAGGTATGCATACCGTGTTGTATCCAGACATGGTTAGTTGTTCTAAACTCCCATTTCAATCATTGAAACATCCATAGAAGACGACAATAGCTGTCTCACACAAACTATTAGCTTCAAGTAATTTTCAAGTGATCGAATGATCAATACGAAACTTTCTAAGTCGACATCAAATGATTGTCTCACACAAATCATGTAAGATGTTTCAAGGCAATTTTCACATGATCATCTTTTTACTTAATATTTAGTTTCCAACAAATATATATATATATATATTTTTAATAATAATGATATTAAACAAATAAATTGTTTCCAACTAAACTCGTCAAGAATAATGATGAACATAGTTAAAGCAAAAAGCTTCCAATACATATTTCGAGGAATAGATACTCGAGATAAACTGATTAGCTCGAAATATCAAATGTGTATAATGTAAAAGTCTATATAGTTATACGACTTAGTCTCATTAGAAGATAGAATAGAATAGACTTCTGAGTGATGGATAAGTTTTAGTCTCCACATACCTTTTGATGATGAAGTTCCTCCAAGCTCTCCTCAGTAGATCTTCGTCTTCAATCGATGAACGTCGTGAAGTCTAAAGCTCAACTACACATTCTATCCTAATCCGAGACATAGCTATAAGTAGATTAGAATCAAGACTATAGTTTTGATCAACTAAACTTGAAAAATAAGCTTGAGATATCAACGCTTTTGAGTTCGACCGAGCAGTGCTCTAACAATCTCCGCCTTTGTCAATTTTAGTGACAAAACTATCAATACATAAGGATTACAAAATAAATAAACTTTGTAGCTTCTCATCCATCATGCTTGATTTCCTTGGCTCTTAAATATTCCTTGAATTCTTCGTTACTCCATGTACTCCAGCGATTCTGAACGTGTTCAACTCAGCATCATTGTTGTTGAAGATCCGTAGCCATAACAATAAGAAAACAGTTGTTCTCAATCGTTGTTATACAGTATCATAGTATTATTACACATCATCAAAGTCCAATTGCATCACAACTTTGACAATAATACTACGGTGATATGTATCACTCCCCCTTAGTCAACACTTCCATCTCACAATGAAAACCACTCTCCCTTACATAATGATCCGTAAACCATATTTATATAATGTGATCTACCAAATAATTCTCCCCCTTTTTGTCAATATAAATTGGCAAAGGTACCAAAACTATGGGATCGTAATGAAATTCTCAAAGAGATAATTCATGACTAAAAGAGAACATATCAACTTTGTTTCGATGATTTCACATAGTCGAAACGTAGCGTATTCATCAAGGAGTTTATAAAGATACAAGAAAAATCCTACAATATTCCACAGCTGCACTCCCCACAAAGATTTGGCAATTAAGCACAAGTTCAATTAAGAACTCTCCCCTATAATATGTCATTCCCGAAATAACAACATGAGTGACCTTACTTTTACAAGAAAAGAAGGATCTTTTTGGACGCCACATGGATTTGTATCCAGTAAACTCGAATAAATTAATCACAAGAGGACCTTATAGATTAATTTAATCGGAAATGCTCAACATAAGAAAACTTACGGAGCCACACAGTACTTTCACATAGGAGTGGATCAGTGAAAGATCAATACTGCTGAATTTTCAAAAGTCCATTCTATCTTTTATCAATATTTGCATAAAGATACAATAGACTTAACTTTTGAGCATATATGAGATAATCATAGTTCACGGACGTAAACACACATATCCCATAAAATATTTTTGCAATATATAAAACCAACAAGGATAAATACTGCAAAATCATCTTCCAAATAACTTAGAATTTAAATAAATAAATCTAAAAACATTGCAAGATGAAAATCGTTGAAATAGCTATGTGTAATCACAATATTTGCTATTCCAAACCCTAGTTATCCTTCTTAAAACATATAATAAATTCTCATAAAAAATTTCCTAGACAAAATAAGAAGTTCAGACTTCTTTGATAACTTCATACCTCTTCATGACTCCATAATAAAAGGTATTATCGATATCGTTGATCCTTTTGACCGTAGAAACTCCATGTTCATGAGTTAGAACATTTAATTTTCGATCAACAATGAGAGCAAGTTGCCTGGCCTTGATGCAATCAGAGATGAGCTTCTTCTGGTTCCCTATCAAGACCTTTTGATTTTCAAGGATTTTGGTCTGACTATCAATAAGATGATTTATTTGCAGTTGAAGGTTTGCAAATTCGATCTTTGAGTCATTCTGAAAATAAATTAAATCTTTGACTGATTCAGCAATCCAAGAGTTGTACTCTTTCCTTGCAATCATCTTCTTAAAAACAAGTTCTTGAACCGAACTGCATCTTTTAATGTCTTCTTCCATATTAAGATTTACCACTTCCTGAGATCTTGAAGAGTTCTGACGTTCGTGGACCGGTAACGTAAGGTTAAGGGGTAGCAAGATCCAAAATAAGGAAATACACTTTGTTTTCAGTTTTTTCATATCTTTTAATAGATCGATAATTAGAAGATTCACTTTAAATTAGAGCACATAAAAAAATCAACAAGATGCATTAGTTACTAGTAGTTAAGATATGACTCAACATTCACAAATGAAGAAAACAACTTTATTTCAAACCCGGATCAGACGATATCATACAACAGACTTGAGTACCCCACAAATATCATCCTTGGAACTCTCAAGTTAGTTTCAAGGATGAAATTACCTGGAACTAGGTAATAGAGTGAGATGTAATCCCACTACAAATATTGAGGGAAGAGTTGTAAATACCTTATGAGTGTTTGTGCCTCATATTCCTTACCTTCTTTTGGTTATGTCTCATTCCAAAAGAATTAGACAAAGACCTCTTTGAACCTCCATCAGAAGGATTTTTCTGAGGATTAAGTCTAGGACCTCTTGAGATCCGTTCCAGAGGATAAGAATTATGAGAATTCCATCTTTTAGACTTAGATCTGCCATACTTATTCTCATAAACACTGGGAACGTGTACATTTATGGCGTAAGTATTTACACCATTAATAGGGACATGATTCCTGCAGAGATTCCTGGATGAGTGACCTTGGAAACCTCTTTTATGAGAGTTCTGGTTTTCTGCAGGAATGAAATCCATTATAGATATTGTCAGACAATTTACTCTGTCGACTGTAAAAAGAAGTAGATTTTGAAGATCAGAAATCTGTTTCTTTCTAGCAAAACAATGTAGAACATGATGATTTCTTTTCCCACAGAATGAACAGGTTCGTGGACAAGAAACATTGGATGAATCCTGTTTTAGACTCATAGCCTTTTCAGAAATTTGCAAGTTACGCAAACGTTTCTTAGCAGACAATTCCTTATGAGTAATTTTCTCCATGCTAGGTAATACCACATGAGTATTAGAGATAGGCACTGAAGAAGACTTACTCACTAGAGTAGAGTTTTCCCTTTTCAAGGACTTGCACGTTTCCTGGGCTAGTAAAAGAGATGTAACAAGTTTCTCTTTTTCAACACGAAGGTTGTTCAATTCTGAAGAATGGGTCTTGATTAAACGTTCTTTAACAGTATCTTCAAGCATATTAATCTTTTTCGCGCTGTAAAGTAGTTTCTTGAACAAGGATTTCGATATTGTTAGAAAAAGACTTAACGATACTATAAAGTTCCCATTCTCTATCAAGAGACTTCTCAAGTTCATCAGTGAGCTGAGCATACTTTTCTTCAAGAGATCTAATTTTAGAGACTTGAACATCAATAATCTCAGCAGATTTTTTTACAGTTCTGGTGAGCTCCATATGACATAGTGTCAATTGTCATATTAGAGGGAATGTTATCAGAATCTGATAGCAAAAATTTTCTACCTCGGTATTCGGAAGAATATGCTAAGGAATTATCCTTTGAGGTAAGCCCAAGACATTTGACAAAGTCAAAAACTTTGGAAGACATTTCTAAGTGCGTAAAAGCGAGATAAACCTTTATCCACAGAAATCAGATTGCTGCAAACACAAACTTATGAGGTCTTAGCGTGTTTGCCTGCTCTGATACCAATTGAAAAAGCGAGGGTATAACAACCACACCCAATAATTCGTTTGGAAATTTGTATGGACTAAACTCCAATATAATTCCGAGAGCACCAAATTAAAGCGAGCTCAATCAAGAGATATATCAAAGAGCTTTATCTCTATTTCTCAATGCAATCAGCAAATCGAATAGATAGAAATCAGTGATCCTGATTGATATGAGAAATAACTTGGACAGTACCATAGACCAATGCCCAAGTGTCAATCAAGTTATATCCAACAAACAAGGTCGGATTTATCAACTGATTGAACTACGCACAACCTGTGATATTTCAATTATATAAACAAATATAATGCGGAAAAGAAATAACACATACACCATAAATTTTGTTAACGAGGAAACCGCAAATGCATAAAAATCCCGGGACCTAGTCCAGATTGAACACCGCATTGTATTAAGCCGCTACAGACACTAGCCTACTACAAGTTAACTTCAGACTAGAATGTAGTTGAGCCCTAACAAAGTCACACACCGATTAAGGTACGGTCGCGCTCCTTACGCCTCTAGAACGTCACCGGATTCTGCGCACTTGATTCCCTTAGATGATCTCACCCACAACTAAGAGTTGCTACGACCCAAAGTCGAAGACATGTCTCACACAGAAAGACTATTCTGATAGATAAATCTGTCTCCCACAGAAGTACCTATGAAGTTTTATTCCGTCTTATGATAAATCAAGATGAACAGGAACCAATTGATAATCCGGTCTTATACTCCCAAAGAGCACCCTGGAAATATCAATAACCTCACAATAACTTAACTATATGGTGGTAGAAGAAGTTACTGCGGAACCATAAAATCTGAGACGAAGAACTTTGTGATTACTTTTTATATCTTACCTATTGGAGATAAATCTCAAGCAAATGTTAGAGAAGATAATACTCAATATAATAGAACAAGTAAGATCATAATACAAAACTATAGAGAAAATAATTGGATCTGGCTTCAGGAATCCAAAATGAAGTCTTCAAGTTGTTAACCTAATATGGTTTCGGAAAAACCTAGGTTAAAGGAGAATCGACTCTAGTACGCAACTAGGACACATGAAAGTTCCGGGATTAGGTTTTCCAGTTGCTAGAGTTCTCCTTATATAGTCTTTCAAATCAGGGTTGCTTACAATCAAAGCTAAGATAGCTTAGTAACAAAGCATTCAATATTCACCATTAGATGAAATCCTGGTTTAAGATTCAAGCTAAGTCTGCTTATAAATAAAGCAATTAATATCCATCGTTAGATGGTCTTAGCTTGTTACACACAAATGAAATATACCTTCATTTAGATATGGGTAACCATACCTAAACGTGTATATTGAGTTGGCTCAATAAAAAGACGAGGGTACCCAAATACACCACAATCATTTATTTATCCACCTATAAGTCCTCTTACTAGACGCATTTATGTGTCTATTTTCATCTCTATTGTGTATATTGTTAGTACCCATTTTTGTACTTATTATGGTGTTTTATGTGTTTGTAGGTATTTTTGGGCAATAAACATTTTTGGAAAAATCGGCTCGAAAAGTTGTCTAAAGGCACCCAAGGGACATTTGTTATTCGGAATCCAGCAACGGATAAGGGGCACCCCCTTCTCCTTCACGTTCAAAAACAAAAAAGAGGCGGGAAAATTATGTTTATCCATGGCATATTTTCAATCAGATTTTTGGAGTCATTTCAGAGAGACTAAAGGGATGGAATTGATTGGGATCATTCTTAGGACCCATATAAACGTGGTATGGTCTTTGGTTTCGACCAGAATTGGCTAGAATTCAAGTGTAGAGCAAAACATGCGTGATATTCCCGTAAGA
>JAJJMB010011095.1:5081367-5112354 GCA_023531105.1 Papaver atlanticum
CCCAGTACCTCTCGCCCATTGTTAATAGTCTTTGTATATATTTATTTAGTATTTTTAAAAACTTTAATCTCTACAAATCCGAGTGAACGACAACCTCATTTCTTACCACTATCTAAAATCACATCACTTACCGAAAGTGATCGTCTATGGAAAAAGTTGAGAAAATGCAACAAATCGGTATTCACACTTTGTGTGATTGTCTATGGATACGAGATTGAGACAATACGACTACCAAAGTGTGATACTTGATAATAGGTTCGGACTTAACTAAACTCTATAGGATCACTATCAAGTATATACGGAGTTAACGTTTGTGTATTTTACTTTTAATTAAAATAAAACAATTATCATTGTGGAAATAAAAAATTAAAAGACACAGCAAGAATTTGTTAACGAGGAAACTGCAAATGCAGAAAAACCCCGGGACCTAGTCCAAAATTGAATACTCTCAGAATTAAGCCGTTATACAAAATCAAAACCAACTTCGTATAGTTGAAACCAAACAACTACCCCTAGTTCACTTAATTTCTCCAGTATCCCTGCGCATCCCACTTCGATGAGTGCACGCACTGGAACAATTCCTTTGGATCGTATTCCAAACAGCAAAGGAACAAAAAATGTGTTTGGTAACAACTCTTTTGATTCTTTCAAGATAAAGATTTCTCAAATCATACGCAAAGGCTCTTCCGTTTAATCTAATAAACTCCTTTGCCTGGTTAGATCAATCTATCCAGTAACTATAAAAGTAGTCAAGTTTAGATTCACAATTAATCGATATAGATTCCAACAAGAAACTATAAAGTGAGGCCGATGTCATGCAACTAATCAACCGAATAAATTCGATTCTAGTTGTATCCCAGCCGATCAAGATTTGTGCACACCCAAAGATATGAGAACCAAATAAGAAATCTTCTTTAATCTTCAATAAACACCTGCACAACACCACTTGAATCTCTTGTGATCAATCACACACAGAACCGTTAGTCAATCAAATCAATCGAAAACTAATAACACTGCAATTATCTAGTTTCCCACCAACGGTACTCGTAGAGCTTCTTGATCCCACGGAAGTCTTTAAACGAGCGGTCGTAAGAGATTTCTCCTAATTAGGGTACTTACCTCTCCGGATAGATGGCTCCACCAGAAACAACAAAAATATTAAGTTTGCCTGGCTCTTAGGATAATTTGCTAAAAATGCAACCTTAGGTATTTATAGACCAGGGATGTTTGGACACCAAGGAATTTCCAAAACCGAAAATATTCTCAAGATATGCAATGAATAGCAAAATTCGGTTTTCCTAATTCCAATAAATGCTTGTCCAAAATTTCCGAAATCTCTCAATAGAAAATCTCCAATTAGTAAATGCACATTACTAATTTTTATTATCTAGAGATATGCATTTAATTGCTGGTAATTAAAGCATATAAAACCAAAAACCTTAATTAAAAGAATCTAAATTTAATTTTGCACAGGATCTCCTTGAGCACTAAGGAATATCTTTGAACAATAAATAATAAGAGTTAGTGAACGTGTCCAAAGTATGTTGACATCTTTTCACTGTAAATCCTTATTCATATTTACATGGATTTACATTCTTGGAATCGGTTATACCACACTTCCAAACAAGTTTATAATTGGTTCACCTGTATTCCAAGATCACTATGTGATTGATCAAATATCAAATCACATACATGGGTTCAATTGGTTCTACCAATCACTAGGATCGGTTATACCTTAATATGGAAACACTTGTGACCAGTCACACAAGTTACTAGGACCGGTTACATCAGTTACCAGGATCGGTTACATCAATTACCAGGACCGGTTACCATATGCTCATGGTATTGCTTGTGATCGGTCACGCCAGTTATCAGGATCGATTACACCAATTACCAGGATCGGTTACACCAATTACCAGGACAGGTTACACCAATTACAAGGATCGATTACACACACTCTGTGATCAGTCACACCAATTACTAGGATCGGTCACACCAATTACAAATATCGATCATACCATCTCATGGTTATTACTTAGGATAGGTTACACTAATTAATAAAAACTAGTCATACCAAATCATAAGTCAGATATTGTGATTAGTTATACCAAGATACATAACAAGGTTACGATCGGTTCTACCATCTCACACATATTGGTAATCCAAAGATTTGCAATGAATGGCCGTACCAATAAGCCTAGTGATTTCCCTTTCGATTCATAAAACAAGTTCATGAATGTACTTCCTGTAAAAAAATGTAAAACATTGTTTCCTAGGATGAAATCTTCACCATAACCCATTCACATAATCATAACAGTGTATACAAGATTATGTCGATGTCATATCTACGAAGTTCAAAAGATAAGCGTTATACTTCGTAGTCTAATTCCCTAATACTATGATCATACAAATATGACCATGTCACATCACTAGAGTATCATACAATATGTACAATATATACAGCTTCGCTGTTATGTTTTCAATATAACACGACTTGAAAGATACGTTAGGAATGAAAGCAATTCAAGTCAATATTACTAACCTCAAGAGGAAGGATGATGTTGTCGTTGTAGTTCGCTTCTTCTTCACTTTCTTCAGGTCTTCGGAGTAATACTTGTATATCTTAACATTCCTAGACTTTCTAGTCTAACCTAAATGAAGTTGACTCTAGTATACAATCAAGCGACTTTAGATGAGTTTTGAGTCACTAAAATATGACAACCAAACTTGACATACCAACGCTTGGTGAGTTCAACCGAGATATGCTATAACAATCTCTACCTTTGTCAATTTTAGTGACAAAACTCTTATTACATATGGATAAACAAATTACAAGAATTCATTTTACATACGCTTGATTCCAAGTTTACACAGCACAATAACCTGCATATATTCAATCAATAAATGCCGTTGTTGACATTTGAATAACAAAGCTTATACTCCCCCTAAAGGAAAGATAGGTAGATATTCAATCCGAACATCTTTGTTATTCCCCTTTTGTAGTCAGAGTACTACACAATAATATGATATGTTTCTCCCCCTTAGTCAATGCTTTACTCTCTCGTTAGATATAACGTTTAAGCACAATTGTCTTTTCATTAGTGATTGCAAATCACTTGTTTACTCCATATATTTCTCCTCCTTTTTGTCACAAAATGAAAAATGTTCGAGCAAATAAAGGACAAACCGAAAGTATCTTACAAATCTAAAAGACTTGTAAACAACCTATAAGAGTTAAGCACGAAGGTTTCACATACCACTTTAGATAACCAATATTAAAACCGAAACTACAAGTAATTTAGTTTTAATATGTTATCAAGGAAACAATTGCCCGAAGAAATTTTCCCTAATAGTTTAACAAATCGACTAAGAAACTTAATTCGCTTGTTAAACCGATTGCAAACATACAATCGCTTTATTTCGATAAGACCAAAATAAAGATCAGAAGTAACTTTATTTTTCTCCTCGGGCTCTAATTATTCAGACAATAACTTAGACCTTTCCCTTTAGACAAGACAAACGCTAGGTTAGTTAACTAGTTTTTCTTGTCAAGGTATTCGGTTAGTCTTGAATAACCAAATCCTCCAATTTGATAAGTCTAACTAAGATCAGAATTAACTTAGTTTCTCTTATCCGGAATCGATTTGGACTAAACAAATGATTCCATATTTCGTTAAACCATAAACAATACATACAAACCAAAACAAATTGACTTGCACAATTATTTTCTTAACTGGAAGCAATTGAAGCAAACATAGACATTATAGCACCGCAATTGCACCGAATTTCGTTAAGTAAAAACACTTGATACCAAACAATAAGACAAATAAATTGACACAGTTTTTCTTCACCGGAAACAATTGAATCATACACACACATACATCCATACACAATAATGGAACATATCAATTGTACCGAAATTTTGTGAAGCAAAAGAAAAATATATGCAATTTGAATAGGCTTTTCTTAAACAGGAAAACGATTAACTAACAAATTCATTACCTCAGATTCCGCAACCTCTTCTCCCCAGAAAGATATATCATTAAGCGCAAGTTCAAGTAAGAACTCTCCCCCAGTATGTTGTCATCCTCTTGCAAGAACAAAAGAACAACAACAAGAGCAACCTTTACCAAAGAAAGGTTGAAACGATTTTAACTAATGCGTGCCAATAGCAAAAGTTGAAAACCCGAAACACATATGTTTATGCCAAACACAACTCATGTAAAAATAAATTGATTCAACATATTGTGACTTTTCACATATGAGTTTCAATCAGAACACCTTATGATCCTTCGATAAATCCTACCAACATGGGCTAGAACTTAATCCCGCTAAATCAAAAAGCCACACAAACCATAAGGGTTACATCATATGAGATCGAATATTAAGGATATGAAAACCGAAATCAGACATCTCATAAACTGAATACACATAGCAAAAATATAAACATTCATTCACAGGCTATGTAATCGGTAACTATCACAAGAAAAATTATAAAGAAATAATTTTATTCAAATAATGATAGTTTTATTCAAAAATAGATCTTATACAATAATTCAAGCAAATCAAAAGATTGATGTCTATTTTTTCTGTAAATAAGAAGATAGACTACCCCTTATTTTTCAGCTGCTCATCAGATTCTTGCTCAGAGTCTTGATCTTCTTCGCCTTTTAAGAACTCAGCATTGATCTCTAAGATTCCTTTAGGAGTTTCTGGATCATTTCGAGCGGCAAAGGCTAACTATTTCGGAATACAGTTTAATTGTCTTCCAAGACGTAAAATATGAAACAAGATGTCTCCATTGTTATAGATTTGAGCAGTTGAAACAATAGTTCATCTTTCTTTTCGAGTTTTACTCATCCGCTTGATAATTCTCTGAGAAACTGTTTTAGTGATTATCTCATCTCCAAAATTATCCCCCATAGTGTTTTCGCACATGCTGGTGATGAGACAGGGAAATCCAAGATTTCTCCGGTACGCTGTGGCATTGATGGATTCAAAGATTTTGATCATTTGATTTATAATCATTCTACATATATCAATTTACTTATCACCTTCAAGAAGGTAGTATACAAACTCAACAAATTCCTTGTCCCATTGTGATGTATCTCTTGTACAAGCAAATAGAGTTCTCTTAACAAGTTTACCGAAAACCCTTAAGTAGAAGGGTATTTCTATGGTTAGCATTCTTCCATTCTTCCAGCCAACATATTTTCCAGTGATACGTTTTGAAATGTTATCGTGCTCAATTTCAAAACCAGAGATCAAATGATTCCCTCTCACATTGTAATTGATGATTTTAGATATCACCTTTCTGTCGAAATGATGGAATGTGTATCCAACAAGAGTGCTAAACGTAAGATTCTCATGATTAATATTATGAATATTAACATAGAAGATTCTTACTATATCAGGTGAGAATTTTTCATACCCAAACAAATTTCCCTAGTTTCGGTCTTGAACAAACTTCACATATTTGCTTTCTGAAACATCTGAATCGAACCTCTTCTCAGCAGTGAAATTTACTCCTTTTAAAGTTTGATATCTCTCAAAACATGTACTATCTACAAAGATTGTGAGTTCATGTTTTTCTTTGATCAAGTGAGGGTACTTTATTTTCTCAATATCACCAGAAGGAATAAATGGATTCAATTCCAGTTTGTCAGTTTCAGGCGTTTTTCCATTGACTTCCTTTTTCTCATATTTTCAAGTTTTGAAGAAATATGAAAAACCCTAGTTTCTGTTCCGAACAACTTCTCCCAAGATGTTTGTGAAAACGCCACAAAATAATCTTCTTTTATAGGGAGTGAAAATAACGATTTCGGAAATAACTAGTTTTAGGAAATCCTTCCAAGATCGGAAACCTTGTTTTGTGGGGAAACAAATCCGTTTTCTCAACCAGGTCTTTCTTTAGGAAAACCGATTTTTCTTGGATCGGATCTATATTATGGATCAATTCTATATTTATGTCCAGGTGTTTGTTAATTCTATAATTACCAAAAGATAATTTTTGAAATTCATTCAAGAATTCTCCAATAGAGTTTACAAAAGTAATATTGAACATAACAAGATATTTACAAAAAATATCTTTAGAATCATAAATCCAGTAATACTTTAAAAATCACTTGCTTCATTAAAACAGATGTGGGGTGTATGAAGCAATCCATTTATAATAGAATTATTAACAGAAAAATTATTATTTGTAATATTACAAAGATCCCAAAATTGCAACCTAATTAGAGATACATTGACAGTTTTAGATCTTAAAATGTGTACAAACATATTTGGGTAACCAAACCAAAATATATTTAAGATCCCAGATTTTTCAAGAACAAAATGATCATGGTTCATGCATAGAAAAATCTTATGTGGAATCTTGGACATTTTCGAGATAAGACATGTCGCATAGAATAATGTATCATTGTTACTAAACTGGTTAGTATTCAATACCATGAGATACAATTCTATGATAACCAGGAAAGTATGTAAGTCATTCAAGACATACATAGGTTTAATCCAAATTCCTAACCCATTTAGGAACAAGAGTATTATATACTTCATTCGTTTCTTCCACCACGAGTCTTTGAAGTAGTCAAATCCTGCTACTACGTTAACTGAACTTCTCATTAGATTCAATTCTTATAGGTTGGATCATACCAAACACAGATTGTTAGATATTTTCGTGTTTTCCTGCTCTGATACCAATTGAAAAGACGAGGGTAACCAAATACACCACAATCTTTTATTTATCCACCTATAAGTCCTCTTACTGAAAATGATCGTCTATGGACAAAGTCGAGACAATGCAACAAATCGGTATTCACACTTTGTGTGATTGTCTGTGGATACGAGATCGAGACAATACGACTACCAAAGTGTGATATTTGATAATAGGTTCAGACTTAACCAAACTCTATAGGATCACTATCAAGTATATACGGAGTTAACGTTTGTGTATTTTACTTTTAATTATAATAAAACAATTATAATTGCGGAAATAAAAAAGTAAAAGACACAGCAAGATTTTGTTAATGAGGAAACTGCAAATGCAGAAAACCCCCGGAACCTAGTCCAGAATTGAATACTCTCAGAATTAAGCCGCTATACAAAATCTAAACCAACTTCGTATAGTTGAGACCAAGCAACTACCCCTAATTCACTTAGTTTCCTCAGTATCCCTGCGCTTCCGACTTCGATGAGTGCATGCACTGGCATAATTCCTTTGGATCGAATTCCAAACAGTAAAGGAACAACAAATCTGTTTGGTAACAACTCTTTCGATTCTTTCAAGATAAAGATATCTCAAGTCATACGCAAAGGCTCTTCCGTTTAATCTAATAAACTCTTTTGCCTGGTTAGATCAATCTATCCAATAACTACAAAAGTAGTCAAGTTTAGATTCGCAATCAATCGATATAGATTCCAACAAGAAACTATAAAGTGATGCCAATCTCACGCAACTAATCAATCGAATAAATTTGATTCTAGTTGGATCCTAGCCGATCCAAAATTTGTTGGTTTGTCGTAGGCACAAAAAATTAATAAAGATATTTACCACTAATTAACTAGTGTAGGAGATGCAGGTACACTTAGTTACCAGATTCTATCCAACTGAGCCGCCTTGAGGTACGCTTACAAGGTGTAACTCGATCGAACGCTTTAGGGTTTGTGAATCTAGGTTTGATTCTAGCAGTTAAACTCAGTATGCTCGGTTCACTTACTGGTGTTGTTTCCACACACTATTTCTTTACAGAATCCCTCTGCAAAGTCTCATGTTTTCTACTTGTGTAGGAGATGCACGATAATTACGGATCGCTCAACTCTCTACTAGAAATAGAATGATCAATAGACTAATCTAGTTGCGCACCCAAATCAATCTAAGAATCAATCATAAACCCTAGATATAATGAAAACAAACGATGATGATTAGAACTTCAAATATATTTGTATTGATAACAAAGCTTCATGCTTAGAACATTGAATTCATCCTTAATCAATAAAGGATTTAGCTACTCATATTACAAAGAAGATGAATAATGGTGGCCCTCTAAAGGGGTAAACCCTAGGTTTGTGATGTAAAATAAACCCTAGATTGTGATATGAGATGATATATTCTTTGTAAGGCCTAACACTATTTATATAGGTTTACAATGCTTGGCCTCCAAGTATCCTAGTCTGTTCCGGAAACCGACCCGAAACTACGAAAGAATGACCCTAAAACCGGTACTTAGCCTTCATGGTTTGCATACCAGTATGCAAACGAAATTTTGTAATAAAATCCAGGGAAATAAGTTTGCATACCCGTTTGCAAACTGAAATTTCAGTTAAACCCGTTTGCAAACTTGCTTGTCTTCGGTAAAACTTGTTTTGGCCACAACTTCTTCGTCTGAACTCGGAATGACCTCATTCTTTTTGCATTCTTTTCCTCTTTCAATTTTCTTCAAGATGATTATGAGGAATCCTGAATTTAAATGAGTTAAGCTTGATCTTTGGCCCATCTCTTGATTTTGAGCATTTTGCTCCTTTTCGTCGCACTTCTTCAACTTCTCTTGGACTTGGGCACTTGGATACTTGGAATACTTCTATTCTTAGCTCTTTTTATCACTTTGTAGCTCATTTTTGGATGATTCACCTAAGAGAGACAAATAAGAGAAAACCAAAGTAATAATACGAAAATATGCAAGAATAATAGCTAAAACAAGTGTGGAATGGACACTAAAATCATATAAATTATGCACTTATGCACACCCAAAAATATGAGAAACAAATAAAAAATCTTCTTTAATCTTCAATAAACACTTACACAACACCAGTTGAATCTCTTGTGATCAATCACACAGAACGGAGTCTGTTAACAATGGATTATCACAAGATGTCTTTAGATCTACAAACAGTTCTAAAGATCTCATCGATACTTCGATCTAGTTTGAGTTAATCTTATATCAGAAGAGACGATTCTCAAGAATAAACAAACTAGGTGCAATCAAAGTTTCAACAACCTTTAGTCAATCAATCAATCGAAAACTAATAACACTGCAATTATCTAGTTTCCCACCAACGGTACTCGTAGAGCTTCTTGATCTTACAGAAGTCTTTAAACGAGCGGTCGTAAGAGATTTCGCCTAATTAGGGTACTTTCCTCTCCGGATAGACGGCTTTACCAGAAACAACAAAAAATATGAAGTTTTCCTGACTCTTAGGATAGTTTGATAGAAATTCAAACTTAGGTATTTATAGAACAAGGATGTTTGGACAACAAGGAATTTCCAAAACCAAAAATATTCTCAAGATATGCAATGAATAGCAAAATTTAGAATTGGTTCACCTGTATTCCAGGATCACTATGTGATTGATCAAATATAAAATCACATACATGGCATCAATCAGTTACACTAATCACTAGGATCGGTTATACCTTAATATGGAAACACTTGTGATTGGTCACACAAGTTACCAGGACCGGTTACATCAGTTACCAGGATCGGTTACATCAATTACCAGGACCGGTTACCATATGCTCATGGTATTGCTTGTGATTGGTCACACCAGTTACAAGGGTCGGTTACACCAATTACAAGGACCAGTTACACCAATTACAAGGATCGATTACACACACTCTGTGATAGGTCACACCAATTACTAGGATCAGTCACACCAATTACAAATATCGATCATACAATCTCATGGTGATTACTTAGGATTGGTTACACTAATTAATAAAAACTAGTCATACCAAATCATAAGTCAGGCATTGTGATTAGTTATACCAAGATACATAACAAGGTTACGATCGGTTCTACCATCTCACACATATTGGTAATCCAAATATTTGCAATGAATATCCGTACCAATAAGCCTAGCGATTTCCCTTTCGATTCATAAAACAAGTTCATGAATGTACTTCCTTTAAACAAATGTAAAACATTATTTCCTAGGATGAAATCTTCACCATAACCCATTCACATAATCATAACAGTATATACAAGATTATGTCGATGTCATATCTACGAAGTTCAAAAGATAAGCGTTATACTTCGTAGTCTAATTCCCTAATACTATGATCATACAAATATGACCATGTCGCATCACTAGAGTATCATACAATATATACAATATATACAGCTTCGCAGTTATGTTTTCAATATAGCACGACTTGAAAGATACGTTAGGAATGAAAGCAGTTCAATTAAATATTACTAACCTCAAGAGGAAGGATGATGTTGTCGTTGTAGTTCGCTTCTTCTTCACTTTCTTCAGGTCTTCGGAGTAATACTTGTATGTCTCAACATTCCTAGACTTTCTAGTTTAACCTAAACGAAGTTGACTCTAGTATACAATCAAGCGACTTTAGATGAGTTTTGAGTCATTAAAATATGACAACCAAACTTGACATACCAACGCTTGGTGAGTTCAACCGAGTTATGCTCTAACACTCAATAACAGTTAACCGAAGTTAGCCATATGAACACTTTTGTCTTAACCACATTCATCTAACACTCTTAGATCAAATATGATGATCAATCAATCATGAAAGATAATCAAATGAATCTAATTATGTTTCTCAATTGTTCACTATCTCATAGAAATATATATGAACGAATTGAAACAAAATCGGATTGATTCGTAATCGTACAAAGTACTTATACAAGAATCAATTCATGAACATTAAGCCACGGTTTGCAAAGATTGCATTTCTTAATTCATAAATGTTTTAGTTCATGAGTATGAGAATCATACTTAACCGATTTTAGAACTTAACCATTGTGTTCGCAAACCAGGTATGCAAACAACAGCTCAGGACCTTGGCCTTGTCCAGCCGTTCACATACAAGGTACACGACCATAAGTCCCGGACCCAACTCAGGTTGAACCATTTGCATACTAGGTACGCAAACAAGGTTCCCGGACCTTGACAGTTAAAAATGTTCGCATACTAGGTACGCAAACACGGTTCCCGGACCTGAATCATAACAAAATACAGTTCGCATACTAGGTATGCATACCGTGTTGTATCCAGACATGGTTAGTTGTTCTAAACTCTCATTTCAATCATTGAAACATCCTTAGAAGACGACAATAGCTGTCTCACACAAACTATTAGCTTCAAGTAATTTTCAAGTGATCGAATGATCAATACGAAACTTTCCAGGTCGACATCAAATGATTGTCTCACACAAATCATGTAAGATGTTTCAAGGCAATTTTCATATGATCATCTTTTGACTTAATATTTAGTTTCCAACAAATAAATTATTTCCAACTAAACTCGTCAAGAATAATGATGAACATAGTTAAAGCAAAAAGCTTCCAACACATATTTTGAGGAATAGATACGCGGGATAAACTCAGCTCGAAATATCAAATGTGTATAATGTAAAAGTCTATATAGCTTTACGACTTAGTCTCATTAGAAGATAGAATAGAATAGACTTCTGAGTGACAAATAAGTTTTAGTCTCCACATACCTTTTGTTGATGAAGTTTCTCCAAGCTCTTCTCAGTAGATCTCCGTCTTCAATCGATGAACACCATGAAGTCTAAAGCTCAACTACACATTCTATCATAATCCGAGACATAGCTATACGTAGACTAGAAATCAAGACTATAGTTTTGATCAACTAAACTTTACAAACAAGCTTGAGATAGAAACGCTTGCGAGTTCGACCGAGCAGTGCTCTAACAAATTCTGATCTTAGTTAGACTTATCATTTGGAGGATTCGGTTATTCAAGTCTAATTTAAAGCCTTGACAAGAAAAACTAGTTAACTAACCTAGTATTTGTCTTGTTTAAAGGGAAAGGTCTAAGTTATTTTCTGAATAATTAGAGCCTGATGAGAAAAATAAAGTTAATTCTGATTTTTATTTTGGTCTTGTCGAAGTAAGCGATTGTACATACGCAATCGGTTCAACAATGGAATTAAGTATTTTAGTCAATTTGTTGGACTGTAGGGAAAATTGCTTCGGGCAATTGTTTCCTTGATAACATATTGAAACTAAATTACTTTTTAGTTTCGGTTTTAATATCGGTTATCTAAAATGTTATGTGAAACCTTCGTGCTTAACTCTTATAGGTTGTACAAGTCTTATAGATTTGTAAGATCCTTTCGGTTTGACTTTTATTTGCTCGAACCTTTGTCATTTGTGACAAAAAGGTGGAGAAATATATGCAGTAAACAATTGATTTTTAATCACTAGGAAAGGACAATTGTGCTTAAATGTTATATCTAACGAAAGAGTAAAGCGTAGACTAAGAGGGAGAAACATATCATAATGCTGTGTGGTATTTCTGACTACAAAAGGGGAATAACAAAGATGTTCGCATTGAATATTTACTTAACTTGCCTTTAGGGGGAGTAAAATCTTTTGTTATTCAAATGTCAACAATGGTATTTATTTATTGAATATATGCAGGATATTGTGCTGTTGAAAACTTGGAATCAAGCGTATGAAGAATGAGTTATTTTGTAATCCGCTTAGCTCCATATGTGATAAGAGTTTTGTAACTAAAATTGAAAAAGGGGGAGATTGTTAGAGCATAGCTCGGTTGAACTCATCAAGCGTTGGTATGTCAAGTTTGGTTGTCATATTTTAGTATCAAAACTCATTTAGCGTCGCTTGATTAAATACTAGAGTCAACTTTGTTTAGGTTAGACTAGAAAGTCTAGGAATTTTGAGACATACAAGTATTACTCTGAAGACCTGAAGAATATGAAGAAGTAGCAACTACAACGACGACATCATCCTTCCACCTTAAGTTAGTAATATTGACTTGATCTTGTTTTCATTCCTAAACTATCTTTCAAGTCGTGCTATATTGAAAACATAACATGCGCAACTATATATATTGTATATAATACTCTAGTGATGTGACTTAATCATTATAGTATGATCAAAGTGTCTACGAAAACATATTACAAAGTATGAACGCTTATCTTTTGAACTTCGTAAGTATGACATCGACATAATCTATTGTATATAGTTATTTGATTATGTGTGCATTATATAGGAATGACTTAATCCTAGGAAATAATATTTTATAACATTTGTTTAAAAGAAGTACATGTATGAACTTGTTTCACAATCGAAAAGAAATCATGATTGGTCTTGTTATTCTTTGAATATCTTTTGGATGACAAATGGAAGATGACTTTGGTAGAGCCTATCTTAACTTGTTGAGATTATGGTATAACCGGTCATATCCTATATAATATAGTTTGTTGAAATCAGTCGTGAGCTTAATTGTAAATCTAGTTGTAACCGATCATAAGCTGTATTGGAATGCAAGTTGTAACCGGCCTTAAGTTACTTTGGGAACCAAGGTATAACCAGTCACAAGATGAATTGGAAGTTAGTTGTAATCGATCAAAAGCTACCTTTGGGAAGCAAGGTGTAACCGATCACAAGCTAACTCAGGAACTAAGGTGTAATCGATCACAAGCTTCCTCTGGGAAGCAAGGTGTAACCGGTCACAACCTGGTTTGGGAAACATGGTATAACCAATCACAACTTACATTGTGAGGAAGGTACAACCGATCCCAAGAAGCAAAACCGAGTTTCCAATATTCACATATCTCTGTAAGTTTTGTGTGAAGCTTGGAATTAGGGTTTGCTAAGAAACTTCTAGATGTCGACATATTTGAACATGTACATAACTTTTATCATTTATTGTTCAAATATATTCCTTGATACTCAAGGTGATCCCTGGTCCAAAAAAGTGAAAAGCATTTAATTATGATTTTCATAATATATGTTTTAATTACCAGCATTTAAAACATATCCTCTGGAATATATTATTAGTTAACGTGCTAAACTAATGATAAAGGTTTTTTTATGAGAGTTTTTGGAAATATTGGTTAAAATTTATTGGGAATAGGAAAACTAAATTTATGTACTTTATTGCATATCTTGAGAATATTTTCGGATTTGGAATAAATACTTGAGTTTTCATTTCTTGCAAACTATCCTAAGAGCCAGGCAAACTTCATTTTTTGTTGTTTCTGGTGGAGCCATCTACTCGGAGAGGAAAGTATCCTAATTAGGTGAAATCTCTTACGACCGCTCGTTTAAAGACTTCTGTGGGATCAAGAAGCTCTACGAATACCGTTGGTGGGAAATTAGATAATTGCAGTGTTATTAGTTTTCAATTATTGATTTGATTGACTAACAGTTGTTGAAGCTTTGATTGCACCTAGTTTTTTTATTCTTGAGAATCTTCTCTTCTGATATAAGATTCACTCAGACTAGATCAAAGTATCGAGGGGATCTTTAGATACATTTTCGGGTCTAAAGACATCTTGCGATAATCCATTGTTAGCGGACTCCGTTCTTTGCAGGATTGATCACAAGAGGATTCAAGTGATGTTGTGCAGGTATTTGAAGGCAATAGAAGATTTGAAGATGAAGAAGATTTCTTATTAGTTTTCGTATCTTGTGGATTTAGTGCACAAACCTTGATCGACTGGGATCCAACTAGAATCGGTTTATCGTTGATAAACTTGATTAATTAGTTGCATGAGATCGGAAACTCTCTATAGTTTATCTTTGAGATCTATATCGATTAAGTGCAAATCTAAACTTGATTATTTCGGTAGTCAGAGGATAGATTGATCTAACCAGACAAAGGAGTTTATTAAATTAAACATAAGAGCCTTTGTCAAAGACTCATCAAATATCTTTTGCAAGATTGATTATAGTGGTTACCAAACAGATTCTTCCTTTGCTGTTTGGAATACGATCCAAAGGACTTTCTATTCACGTGCGTGACTCTAGAAGTTGAAGGCGCAGGGATACTGAGGGAACTAAGTAGCTAGGGGTAGTATGCTTGGTCTCAACTATATTAAGTTGGTATTAGATTTTGTATAGCGTCTTAATTCTGAGAGTATTCAAAACTGGACTAGGTCCCGGGTTTTTTTTATGCATTTGCGGTTTCCTCGTTAACAAAATCTTGTCGTGTCTTTTACTTTGTTTTCCGCATTATAATTGTTATTATAATTAAGTAAAATACACAAGTACGCTAACTCCGTAATACTTGATATTGATCCTGTAGAGTTTTGGTTATTCCGAACCTATTATCAAGTACACACTTTGTTGTCGTATCGTCTCGATTTTGTATCCATAGTCAATCACATAAGTGGTCTTGTTGTTGTATTGTGTCGATCTCGTATCCATAGACGATCACACGAAGGGTGAACCGAATTGTTGTATTGTCTCGACTCAGTCCATAGACGATCACATTCAGTAGATGACTTATAGGTGGATAAAATAAAAGATTATTTGGGTACCCTCTTCTTTTCAACCAGTCACAAGCTATTTTGTGAAGCAAGGTGTAGCCGGTCACAAGCTACATTGGGAAGTTAGTTGTAATCGGCCACAAGATACTTTGGGAAGCAAGATGTAACCGATCACAATCTGATTTGGGAAGTAAGATGTAACCGATCACAAGCTACCTTGGGAAGGATGGTGTAACCAGTCACAACCTATCTTAGGAAGCATGGTATAACCGGTCATAACTTATATTGTGAATCGTGGTATAACCGATACCAAGAAGCAATACCGAGTTTCCAATATTCACATATCTCTTATGTTTTGTGTGATTTTGGAATTATGGTTTGCTAAGATGAAAAACTTCTAGATGTCGACATTATTTGTACATGTGCATAACTCTTATCATTGATTGTTCAAAGATATTCCTTAATGCTCAAGGTGATCCCAAACCAAAATATTGAAAAGCATTTAATTATGATTTTCAAATATATATGTTTTAATTACCAGTAATTAAAGCATATCCTCTGGAAAAGGCTTATTAGTTCCATGTGAAAAACTAATAATAAAAGTTTTTTCTAAGAGAGATTTTAGAAATATTGTTTGGCATTTAATTGGAAATAGGAAAACCAAAATTAGGTACTTTAATGAATATCTTGATAATATTTTCGGTTTTAGAATTTCCATGTTGTCCAAACAACCTTGGTCTATAAATAATTAAGTTTGCATTTCTTGCAAACTATCCTAAGAGCCAGGCAAACTTTATTCGTGTTGTTTCTGGTGGAGCCGTCTATCCGGAGAGGAAAGTACCCTAATTAGGCAAAATCTCTTACGACCGCTTTAAAGACTTCTGTGGGATCAAGAAGTTCTACGAGTACCGTTTAGTTCAATGCAAAAATCATAAAAAGAATTTCAATAATTAGTTTAAAATAAAAATATACTACTTTTATCGGAACAATGGCTTCTTCTGTCAGTCCAGAGATTGGGTTTAGCTCCTCATGTTGGAAACACGCTCAAAATTGATATTCATTGTTCAAAGTGTTTACAAATGATGAAAAAGGGAGAAAATGGTGAAAACAACGAGTTTGCAACGGTGTATGTGCGTTATAGAATCTCGTTGTTACAATGAATGTCACAAAGTGAAGATATGCGTTGCAAATCAGTGTTATAGAAATTCAAAAATTAACGACACTCTGGAAATAAACGATTGCTTCTGGTAGTCTTATGTTCTTCTTCAATGGCAGCAGCATTAAATCTCTTTAACTCATTATTCTTCACTCTGTTTTCTCCCCAACCACTTCTTATTCACTTATATGACCTCAGCAACCTATTTATACGCCTTTGGAGCAAGAATAACTCCTCATAACTTCAAAAAAATCTCCCATAGCTCGACAATAATGAAAAAATATTTTTGGGAATATTTTCTTCCCTTTCTTGCCTTCTCACGCGTTAAACTGCAGCAGACACACTCCAAACATATTGGTAAACGTTCTAGGATTGAGTCAACACATCGTAGAAACATGAAATCTTTCCAAAACAACCCAACAGAATCCTGAGTATTTCTCCAACTCTGTTTCACGTCAACTCATACAACCCAAGTCTTTCGATTCTAACACCATTACCAATCCTGTTTAGTCAAAACATGATATTCCAAGTCAATTCCAGCGATTAAATCTCCTCCAAAATCTTCCTTAAAAATATCGGGTTTTCAAAAATAATTTACCGCCAAAATCCAAATTCAAACGAAGAAGAAAGGGTCCCCCTATCCAGAGTAGGGGTGTTGATAGCAACTGGGGTGCCCTTAGTAAAATTCTGGGTTCCTTTATAAATTCTTCTTAGGGTACCAAAAACACTTGTCTGAGGTGCCCTGAGTAATTTTTTGGGGTTCCCGGAGTAATTTTCCGGGTACCTTAAGTGATTTTTCGAGCTGGGTTTTCCCAAAATGTTACTTTTCCAAAAATACCTACACGCACATTAAGCACCATAATAAGTACAAAATCGAGCACTAACAATACAGAAAATTGAGAATAATTCAATCACAAAAATGTGTCTATCATTATGTAGGTATTTGATAATATATTGCATATAGATACTGTTTCCATGAACTATTTGCTTTGTGGGTATCTTCAGTATGGAGAGTTAAAAACGATCATATTCTCTCCATGCACGGTTTTATGCACTTGTGGTACGTGTGCAACAGTACTATGTATTTGCAATTATACAAGGATTATTTAGTAGATATCAGATACTATTTGCATATATAGCGTATCATGTCTTACAGGGCCGTCTCTGGCATTTCGACGACCTTATGCCAAAGAGCACAGAACGCCCTTTTATGCAAAAAAATATATATAAAAATCACACATATAGTTATATGTTTTCCAAATAATTAAAATCTACCGTATAACATTGAAATGAAATAATTTATGTCGCGCAACTTAAGAGAAACATTAATAAGTAAGGAATTTAAGAATGAAAACAAACAAATTTTAACTGTTTAAGAAGAAAAATGTGAAGACTAAGCTACGTCCAAAAATAGATTGAAGCAGATAGCCACCAGCCAGTTACTCTTTCATTTTATAACCTGTGATGTTGTTTTTCCTGCTCTAGATAGTTCTGGACATACCTGCATTAAACAATAAAAAAGCTCAGTCGACAAGGAAACTCAAACAAAGAAAGTTGCTCCAATCAGTTAGTGAAGTCCAATGCTGTTTACTTAGCAACCAAAACTTTGAAAGCGTCAAGTATATAGTGTACTGCCAAGGCTTGTGGTTACTAACAGTGACACAAATATTTTTTTTCTTCTCTCGAAGAAAAGGTTATATTAAAGAAAAAAAGAGAACCTTACACAATACAAGGGTTATTACACATTCATGAGAGTCTCCCAATTACTCCAAATCAAACTAGGATTCACAAACTTAAAGATATCGGAATCACAAGACCAAATAATAACAAGTTGTTTGACAAGATCAACAATCTTCGTCGCCTCCTTCTTCCTAGCCCCAAAATCTCTTCCATTCCGTTCTTTCCATAATCTCCAACAAATAGCATAATGGATAATCCTCCAAACAAATTTACCTCTTCCTTGTAATACGTTTGTAGACCAAGCTTCAAACAAATCAAATAAGGTCTTCGGCATTGGCCACGATATTCTGAAGGCTTTTATAAAATAATTCCAAACCTCAAAAGAGTAAGAACAGTGCTATAACACAAATATAATGAATCAATGAAATGGTCAAAGATTTATAAAGGAATTCCATTAATATACAATAGCCACGGAATTCCATTAATATACAGTAGCTACGTTAATATCAACTAAATGTAAAATTAAAATTACATGAGTGAAACAATACTGTGAATAAGAAATAATCTGCCGGTGTCACTGTAGTACAGTGGAAAAGTCATTGGGTGATGATACCAGTGACCTGAGTTCGAAACTCACAAGCACCAAATTCTTTACGATCAAAAATAAATAAATAAATAATAATAATAATTTTGGGATCGACGGATCCATCATGCATAATATGTGACTTAGTCAACTAAAACATAACAGGCCACCAAAAAATCCCGCCCACCAAAAATTCCTGCCCTGTGCCGTAGCCCAAAAAGCCCCCTTCGGAACCGGGCCTGATGTCTTATATTAGGAAGACTATTCGGCACAACATGGTTAGAACTAGGACAATCCACGATACTGCTTAAACGTTATCTATATTACTAAATATCATCATTTGTGCACAACTGAAACAAAATAAGGTTAATCGTAACTAACCGTGTACGGAACTATCTTGCAGCTAGAGGGATTTGCTATGAACTCGTCCTCAGTGGACATCATATAAACCTAACGACAAAATCCATCGTCTTTTGGGCCTTGGTAGGAAGCGGAGATGAATAACTTTATATATACTTGCAGTTTGTTTAACCACTAAGATAGTGTCTTTTCATTGTCTACTCTCAGGGAATGGAAAAAACCGATATGTAATGATATAACTCATCTCTTGAATCGATGAAGTTGGTCATTGTTTTGCCTAATAAGAACCATACTAATGATATTTTGACTTCTGGCCTTTTTATGTTGCGAAACTTGCTTATTGACTTTTCAACCTATAACCTATGTAAACAAACATTTTTATTTTTCAATTTCTCAGAAGTAACTTCTAGAAGTTCGGATGCAAAATTGCTCCTACTTTTGGTATCCAAACAAACCCTTAAACCATCTATGAATCGAAATTTATTCTTTGAAAAACAAAAAAACGATGCTACACCTACTACCACATATCCCGTAGATAGTCCAGAATCCCGATAAAGGATCTGATAATATCTGGGTTGCCTGTGGCATTAGGATAGCAGGATAGGCGGATAGCAACGGCAAAAAGTGGGGTCAACCACTTGTTTCAGTTGGGATTTTTACCCAATTTATTTTGCCATTTACATAACTGCAAAATATGCACCGTACACGTGGCACGATCTCATGACAGTAGCAGTGCAACTCACTACATCCGTGAAGCACTGAATCGTATGACATTTTGTTTTACCCGATCTCGAGATAGCTTCGTACGAACAGATCAGATGAAACCACAATGTTGTTATGTTACAATAATACATAGGAGAGAGCCGTTATATGCGTGCAGTTCGAACCAAATTTAGTACCTTCACCTACTCCGCCTAACCTTCTGATCCACGTGGCGAGCTTCCAGTGGAACCATCAAAATCAAATGATAACGTAAGCTAAGAGCATTTATTATATGGGAAGACCTAAAAAAAAAAAAGGTATTTAATAGCATAAAATCTAAATCTAAATTTTGTTTTGATAAACATTTTCGGTGGTAGTTGTATCATATCCATTTTGATATACTTGTCGCTTATTTATAGAAACAAAATCTAAAATATTAATTAAAAAAATAATTGATGACGTGGGTATGGATAGAAGTCTCCAAAAACCCATACTCTCCTCCAAACTCAAACTTCCACGCATATTAAATTTTGATTATCCAATCACTACTGGAGAGGTTTTTTTTTTAGAGTTTCTTAAATCCAAGATGACATCAATATTTTTTAAAACCCATACTTCATTGGAGATGCTCTAAAGGTTGTCGGTATCCGATGCCCGATCTGTATGATAGAGGAGATGGATGCGAGCCCAATCAAAACTTTATAGATCGACAACTCAACTTAGAAGAAGGGGTTGGACACTGTAGTTGGGAGAGCCTGGGAAGTAGAATGAGAAACATTGTAACCTCGAGTGATTCCCGTTACACACAAAAAGAACCATATGCATTATAATCACAATGATCAATAGTAAGAACTCAAACTCATTACCCATGATTGTAGGCTTCGACCGAACCACGTTAATTTACATTTTATCAACACCTATTTTTGTTACCCTTTATAGTTCCATTACATTAATTCGACTTATGCAAATGAGTTTTGTGGTGGGTTTGGATGTAGAATTTTGAAGGTGAAATTTATGGGTCTAAGGGATTTGGTGGAATTATGTTTCCCTCCGTACGTTTGGTTGTCCAAATCCCCGGAATTACGTTTCCGACGGGGATCACTTTTCTAGCAAATCCTCAATATGGAGTCCGACCCCTCCCTCTAAGACTTGTTGGGAAAGTTATCAAGGGATTTATGGACCCATTTTTTTAACTCCAAATCCCATGTATATACAATTTTAAGATTCTTAGGACAATACCAAACAAAATGGACTTTAACATAAGAGAATTTTATAAATCCTAGGAATTTCAACTGAGTTACCAACTTACCAAACATACGAGGGGTTTATATGAATCCCAGAATGTATAATTCTGTGGGAATACAAATACCTGGAAATTGTGAATTCTTCCAACAAACCCACCATTGGTTGAACCTGCCAGCATATCCATATCCATTATTTGGGTTCCTAGCAGTTCCAAGTCAAGCCGGCAGTTTCATGTAAAGAAAAAAGAAAAAATCTTGAAGCAAAGCTGGTAGGTGTTTTCTGATTGGACACTACACCACAAGCCATGTAGATCTGTCGGGTTTAGTCCCACACCAGGATTATGAAAAAGATCAAATCAAATCACCGCAAAATTAGTTTGGTGAATCTTAACGAATGTGTGAACTCATGAAAATGAATGGCCGATATAAGCAATTGATTATCCAAAAACAAAAGACAATGATACACGTTACCATTCTCACCTACTTGATAATTACTGATTAACAAGACTATTACTTCTAGAAGATGAACAAAGAAAGAAAGAAAATACATCCATAAACAAATCTTCATCCAAGTTGTGTGTGATATTTTGATGAAAAAATTTTGATTTGCGTGAGTTGTTAGTTTTATCTTACTAAATTAATATTTTATCATGCTAATTAAAATCATTAAGTACACCTAATTTTGTTCTCTAAAAACAAAACTAAAAACTCAATTTTTATGTTCATTATTTCTCTCTCTCTAAAAGAAAACCTTTGTTAATGGTTCCACGATGAAGCACTACTACAGAAAAACAGTAAGAGAAGATTCTTCCGGAGCCAGTTAACTACCAACTGTTTCTTTACCCGCCAATATTTGCTGAAGTACTCTTCATTTTACAGGTACAAAAGTTTCTCCTCTTTCAGTCTTAATTTCTGACTTTAGAAAATATGTTTGTTTCTGTTTCTTGTGTTGTTGAATCAGAAATTGAAAATTGAAGTATGGGTTTTGTTTGCTTCGTTGTTTCAGGGTTTGGGTTGTTTTTTTGAATTTCGTTTAGTGTTGAGGTAAGAAGAAAGTTAGGTTTTTTAGTGGACTTTCTGAAGAAGTGTGGTGTGTTGTGGAATTCTGGTTTCTTTTATTATTCAATGCAGAATGTCAAGTCTGAACCCGCAATTGTTTGCGAAGAACGTAGAATTGAATGTACAAATTTCGAGGAAAATCATAGGGTAAGTGAGAATTTGAGTCAAGACAAAAATGGGGAAAATGGGCATAGCTCATCAGGGGATTCTACTGAAAATGATGATCCGGGTGTTATTAGAATTTTGATTTCTAATGGGGAATCAGAAGCTGTTTCGATGAGTTTGGAAACTAGAGGGGATGCATTGAAAGTTACTGGTACTAACCAATTGAAGAGTGAAGTTACAGATGTGGTGGCAACAAGTCTTAAGAAAGTAGGTTCTTTGTCAAGAGATGAAAGCTCTAGGGAACAGTGCAGGTTATTTAACTCTTCATCTTTATCTTACTTTAACTGTGTTGGAATCGAGTCGAGATTTAGTTATTCCTTTTAGGATGATTAGATTAGTGTTAGTATATGCCATCTTCCAATCTTTCTGTTCAGGGTTTTTCATGTTATTCTTTTGTACTATGATACTTGGCGTGCTTGATAAATCTGTGTTAGGTGATAAATTTTATTGCTTGATCATGGCTTTTCAGTTCTGCATCACACTGTGGCCCACAAATTTTGTGGTTTTATCAGAACCTTAATTTTGATGCATATAGCAACCTTCACTTTTTAGAAGTTACAACATTCTAACTTATAGCGGTGGAGAAGGTTATCACACAACTTTGTTGTGGTGTTTAGTATAGGCGTTCAACTTCCTGAACTAGGAATTATTATCTGCAGTTCTTCAATATTGTATTAAACAACTGTAACAAGGTACCCACTTATTAGATCCCGATATCTGCAATCAGGCGACATGAAATAGGCTGTCATATTGATAGCAATAAATAAGCATATGTATGCATCAGTATGGTTTTGTATATTTGTGATTCTGCGTTGGTGCTATTGTTATCCTATCACAGCTTCACAGGTTATCGTATCAAAGTTAACATTTCAAAATATGCCGGATATTTTTTCTTTTAGTCATGACTCGACAGGAAGGATGTAAATTTCGACTTACGACCTTTTTATGAATTTATCAAATAGCATGTTCCCGTAGTTTTGCATAGTTAAAAGTCGAGAATGCTTTTCCTATGTTATCAAGCGTATCTGAGAGTACTAAAATGTGTAGAAATTTAATCCATAATCTACAGAGTCTGTCAACAATCATCAGAAGAAGCTCTTATAGATCTTGGATGCCAATGTCGTGGTGGACTTGCTAAAGCTCATCTATCATGCATAGGGACTTGGTTTGGTACTAGAGGTTCAAATAACTGCGAGATTTGCCAGTAAGTAAATTATTAGTTTTGTTTACCCACTTATTGAGAAGTCTTGAATAGTAAATTGGCTAGCTTTGGATTTTCTTTGCAGACAAATAGCTGTGAATGTGCCACCTCCAGAATCCCAGCCAAGTGTAAGTATATTTTTATCCATTGATTATAGAGGTAGGTTTGAATATCTAGTTGAAACTGATGCTGACTCGTTGTGCTCGAGCAGAGGAATTACTGGATTTGGAGGATTGATCCTGGTACTGGTACTGTGCAGGAACGTGAAAGGGTATGATGCATCCACAAGTTAGCAGAAATTTGTATTGTTGCAATTTTGTTCTTGTTAGCTAGCTTCACTATATTCCATACCATTACATTGAAATTAGTGACTCTTTCACTATCTAATCTAGAAAATTGTTTCCGCATAAAAACGATTTGGTCTTTCTGTGACAGGGTTGCTACAGTCCACTTTGGGTGGCATTATCGATCCTCATCGGTGGTCTCCTGCTAGATGTTCTAATATCGATTTCTCTTGGTGTTTCAGCACTTCCTGTCAATATTATCATCGGTAAAATCTCCTCATACTCATAACTTTCTGGATAGCTAATAAAATGAAGTTCTCTTGCTTATCACCTTCATCTATCTATTAACCGAATATTGAATTATTCAGAAACCTTTTGGTTTTTACTGATGTGACGTTCAAATAATGAACTTTGCACAGGTGTTCTAGTGGTTCTAGGGCTAGGAACTGCGCTTCGACTTGCATTTGAATGCTGTCAGGAGATAAGTATAAGGAGAGCAGTGCAAAGGATGGATATAAATGCAAACCCAAATTACCACCCTACTATCTGGCAAAACTTGTGAATTGCAAAATTTGTTATTATAAAGCAATAAAATATATATTTATACTACAAAATATATATAGAAGTATAAATATATATTTTATTTTGGGGGTTATTTTGATAGTCACAGATGATAGTGACCTTACACATCTTGCTTCTGTTTTGCTCAGAGAAGAAAACATTCTCTGTACATGTTATAGCATAGCTTAAGTTGTAGGTGATTCCTTAAAGCCACATTCCCCTGCTGTATGAATGTCCTCAAAAATTGAATACATCATTGATGGGATGAAAACGTCATGGAGAAAGAGTAAGATTTTCTGCTGCAACGACATTATATGAGATAGGTCCTATCTCAGTAATTAAAAAGATGCAAGTCTTGTTTCATAAATTCATTTGTATGGGTGTTATTTGATGGAAGACTGGTGGTTCATTCTCCATTTTGGGCAATTGTATTTGATCCTATAATAAGTAATTAGAATTCTCTCAACCGTAGGAGTGTGACAGAGTCGAAAACTCTTTAAAAGCTTCATCTTATCTTTAAAAAACTCCTTATAAAGGTTTTTAGCTAGTATGAATTAGTTGTCCCTTTAAATCGTGTTTCTGAATCCCCAGGTACACAATTACGTAGACCTATTCGCATTACTGTTGACAAGTGGGGAGCACGTTGGGAAACCTTAGTTTTTCATATGTATCCGTTTTCACAAAGCTCTGATGCTCTGAAACAAAAATCTCTCTAACATACGGATCTCGGCTAAATATTCAGCGTCCATGCCTTCTGCAGGAGGCGTTTATGTGGTGACTTGGTCCGCATGGACAGGTTGTGCAAAGTCTAGTTTACGCATACACTTTTGTTGATGCATACCTTATCGTTTTCTCAAACATTATGCCCTTTCTCTTCTTTCTGTATCTATGAACTTGGACTTCCCCATTTCTCTTGGACGGAGTCCTTAAGTAAGCATTTGGACTGGATTACTTGAGAAGAGATCAATTGTTCCGGCTGCAGGTCTAGTGTAGCAATTCAAGATATAGTTAATAGTTAATCGCTATACTGGTACCCTTCGATGATACTGAAACCTGATTTTATAAAACAAATAAGATGGATACCAAAAGTTACACGGTGTCTGTCTCTAAATAGATGTTCATTTTAAAATTTTGTCCCACTAATAGATGGCCTATATTATGAATATATTATGAATTTATACGTTAAACTTCAAATAGAGGACGGGATATTCCATAGTTCGAAGACAGAAGATCATTGAACTTCAGAAATATTTTCCAAAATTCGGAAACAAGTATGTAAGTAAATATTCTTCTTTTAGGGTTACTCATTATAATTGAAAATTATCTTTTATACTTTTATAAATTTACAAAAGTTTATTATGCCATTAAGTGTCACAAATTTCTTCAACAGTAAAAATAAGTGAACAGGCATAAATGGATTAGTTTAGAAGCAATCAATTATTTTTGATTGATTTCTTTTTTCTTGCTTTATGATAAGGTGAGTCATCATAATGATCACTTGCTTGAAAGCCACAAGATATCTTTAGGTCATTTCTGAATATGTTGATTAGACACTTATAACCATTGCTATCCAAGATTAACAACTGATTGTCTGTCTTAAGATCTACTTTAGATATCTCTTTATTGGTTTGAATGCCTGGCTTGGGAAACCATTTGTACATGGGTTTAGGATGATAATCCTGTTGAAAATCCTATGAAACCATCTTTTTACAAGTTGGAACATTAGATTTAGTCCTTGTCTGGACAAAATTATCTCTCTTTTTATTATTACGTCTTTTGCGAGATGACTTAGTTGAGTGATAAGAAAAATTCGTTGTAATAATTCTTTTGCCTAAATTTTGGACAATAACGATTTGAGTTTTTTAGGGGACCAAACTTGGCCAATTCGTTTGATACAAAAGAGAGTGCATCTTGCATCTTACGAACTCCACATCCCCTTTGCAAGTGTCCTTTATTATCACAAAAATAACAACACTTAGTAAAATAAAATATGTGTGGGGTTTAATGTTACCTTTTTGTGGATCTACTTGCGATGGAGATATGTTCGTCCCGTTTTTCATAGGCATTGATTGCTTCTCACTAGCAAAGATGCTTTCATCCAGACTTGTACAAGAAGAGTTCGGTTGAACTTGATTTGCATGCTTGACAATCTTAGCTTCTTTACAATGATTAGGGGCATCTTCATTATTGATGGAAGCTTCTGGTCGAGAAGAATCCATAGCTTTGACAAAATTTACCTCTTTTCTAATATTTGAAGCATTCATTCCCTTATACCCCAATCCTCGTGTATCACGATGATTTCTACTTGCTTCTAGCATTGAGGTTAAATTGTTTGAGCTATCATTAAGCTTTTTCAAGTTCAGATTTTCTTCTTCCAACGTCTTGATTTTATCAAGAGCACTTGTTAGATCAGCCTTAAGGTATTTTATTCAAGAGAGATAAGCACATTCCTTTTCTTCAAAACTCATTTGTTGAAAATTAATCCTTGCTTCAGTTTCAACAAGTTTCTTTTTCGACAAAAATAGGTCTCTCCAAAGATTTTCACATTAAAGACTTTTCGAGTTTAGATCTTCTGTAAAATCTTTAAGAAGAGAATCGGTGATGCGATAACCACTATAATATCCTTCAAAACCTTTCTCAACTTCTTGGTTTCTCGACAAATAGGAGTGAAGAGAGAAATGAGATCATAAGTTTTCATTTTTGTTAAAGGACTCAATAACTTAGAGCACTCGGAGAAATCTTCTTCTACATCTCGATCAATATCTGAGTCACCATCATCAGAAATTTCATCCAACTTTTCTTGTAGGCGTAGTTCCCAGTTGTCAGTATCTACGTCATCAACAAGGATAACTTGTTTAGTAGATTCACATGAGGTGATATCATGAAGATCTTCAGACATTAAGTTAACAGAGATGCCTTTATCAAGTTTTAATTCAAAACTCTCGATATCTTGTTTTACGTTAACTGAATCATTCTCAGGTTCTTCAATAACCATTTTAGATTCAAATCTTATAGGTTGGATCATACTAAACACATATTGTTAGATTTTTTTTTTGTGTTTGCCTTCTATGATACCAATTGAAATGACGAGGGTACCAATTACACAACAATCTTTTCGATATCAACCTATAAATCTGATACCTTGCGTGATCTAATATAGACAGGAACTGTCAAGAAGATAACAACCACAAGGTATACACCTTGTATATAGTTTCTAATTCAAAACCGAACCTTAAACCATAGGGATCAACCCAAGTGTTTGGGATTAACGTACAATGTATTTACTTTTAATTATAATTAAAATTAAGATAATAATTATAATTGCGGAAAGTAAAAGTAAAGACACAACAAGATTTTGTTAACGATGGAAACCGTAAATGTCGAAAACCCCCGGGACCTAGTCCAGTTTTGAATATTCTCATAATTAAGCCGTTATACAAAGACCACTACCAAATTCGTATAGTTGAGACCATGTAAACTACCCCTAGTTACCTAGATTCCTCAGTATCCCTGTGCCTACAACCAATCTGGCCAACGCACGTGAATCCTAAGATAAAGTACACTATCTTAATTTGTTTTATCCTCTGAAGACTTTAAGCACTCAACCCTTTCGATCGTCTTCCAAACAGTAAATGACTAATCTGTTTAGTAACCACTCTCCTATCTTAGGAAATTAATCAGAGATATTTATGATGAGCATGACAAAGACTGTTCTATTTCTTTGTCGAGTTTAGATATTCCAAGATCTAGATTACCAAGTGTAGATGGTGAAATTTGGATAAGGGGCAAAAGTGTCATTTAAACCCTATAAACAGAATTCAACTCTCACGGGAGAGATTAAGCCCTTGGCCCTCAAGGAATCCTTAGCCACGATTTCTAGTATACGTCCCCGCGAGACACTGCTGGTCGTGATGCCGTGATTCCTAACGCACTTCCTCGACGAGATACTGCTGGTCACGTAGGTTCTGTAGAGCGTAAAACATCCCCGGCTGACTTATGAACCAGAAAAGCCACAATTACGGCATGTCTTCGCGAGACGCGGCTGATTGTGATGCCATGATTCCTATGTTACATCCTCAACGAGATGCTGCTGGTCATGTAGGCTCTGTAGATGCATAAATACGTCCCCGATGGACTTATGACCCAGAGCGTAGATTTGCATATCTCCTGTAAGCACGACTCACCCTATTTGAGATTAGGGACTGATTCCTAGTACATCATCGCGAGATACACTGGTCATGTCTGCTCTATGCTCTGACTCGACTTACTGAGGTTTCCGAATAACTCCTAGGACATTCCCGGGAGATACACTGGTTATTCTGCCTCCGGGCCCTTTCGACAGACTCCTAGAACATCCTTTCAGGATACACTTGTCTTGTTGGCCCATCATATGGAAAAACAGTTGATTCCTAGCACATCTCTGCAAGATACGCTGGCAAAATACAAGTGAGCAAAAGTCCCGCAGAGGCATTAATTGGGCGTACAAAGCTTTTATTCTCTCTCAGGACGAGTCCCAGCTGACCATAGAGAGATTCGGATCCGTTAAGAAAATCTTCAGAGAGATTTTGTTCCATCTGCAAAATCTCGGAGAGATTCAAATCTCTCCATAAAATCACGAAGAGATTTTGATCCGTCTTCAAAATCTCGGAGAGATTCAAATCTCTCTGCAAAATCACGAAGAGATTTTGATCCGTTTGCAAAATCTCTATGCAAAATCTCGGAGATATTCAAATCTCTCTGCAAAATCACGGAGAGATTTTGAGCCGTCTGCAAAATCTCAGAGAGATTCAAATCTCTCTGCAAAAACACGAAGAGATTTTGATCCGTCTGCAAAATCTCGGAGAGATTCAAATCTCTTCGCAAAATCTCAGAGAGATTCGAATCTCTCTGCAAAATCTCGGAGAAATTCAAATCACTCCTCAAAATCTCGGGCAGCACATGCCTTACTTAGGGCTCAAGCCTATTTCTCAGTCTCTCAAAAACACTCACGGCTAGTAAATTGAGCCTGAACTGTACATGTCTATCCAAAAACGTGGATAAGCTCTCTTGAGCTCCGCACGCTCAACAAAGGGACCCACAAACATAATATGGTCTTCATATGACATATGTGACCATTCGTGGAGATAGGGGGATCAGCCTCAGCTCCTCTCACACTCTGCACACGATTCCTGAGGAATTCTATACCTTTTCACGTGACGCATCCTTGTCTTCTCAAAAATCAAAGAATATCACTCTATTTTGGACAACTCGGCTAAAGAGAATATTTCTCTCTCAACACACATCATCACAAAGGCTGACTCAGCTTCACATAAATAGGGGGATAACAATTATGGTTTTGGTCTGGCGGTCTACGACACGTGTGAGAAATACCCGGCTTATTTCTCACCGCAGAAGAGAGTAAAGACGGTGGAAAATTGTTCCGCACGGGACGGAAAGCAATCTTTATCTTCACCGACTTGAGATTAGAGAATTCATCTATAAATAGGTTATCTATTTTCCAAGCTACGATCATCTTTCTCATAACCTCTTAGAGCAATAACTTGTTCTCTGATCTCTCTTTTCATCTTCTTCCCACCCTAAGACCGGCCCTAAATCTCTTACCTGTGACTGAAGCATCCTTTGAACGGCCACTATGCGTGGTTTAGATGTAGACTGTTCATGCACAACCTCCCGTAACTCACTTTCAGAAACCCTAGAATCCCACTTCTAACCTCTCACCGATTTTAGGTAACTACAACAAGTTAACCAGATCAAGCCAAACAGAACTACCAGATTCAGATACTGAAGAGTACCACCAAATGATAGCTTGTCTATCTAAATACGACTAGCAATAACAAGTCTATCAAAAGATAAATTAGATCTAGTCGGATCCCATCCGATCAAGTTTGTGCACGAAGCAAATCACAAAGATACGAAACCAATAAGAAAAATTTTCTTGTCTTCAAATCTTGAATAGTTTTCTTACTTGCACAATAAAAAACCTGGCATTTTTAGGGACGACTCCGAAAGATTTAGGGGAGACTTTTTTATTACCAACCCATAGACAAGGTTAAGGGATGTCCAAAAGGATAGTAGAATACGTTAATGCCCTTCCATAATCGGAAGTTATTTTTGAAACGATTGTTGAGAGTAAATCGGTAGTTAAGAAACGCACAGAGACTACCGATTGATATGAATTTGTGCTAAATGCGTATTTGGGGCTACTATTAATCGAAAGTTAATGATAAATTCATTTACTACCGATTATAGGCTCAACCGAAATTCAAAAAGAAGGGGTTTTTGTAAAATCTCATTTTGGGGCTACTCTGCATTTGGTAGTTATGTGAACTATTTTGACTACCGAATATGGTTGAATATTTGCAAAGAGAGCCACTGTACAATCGGAAGTCAGGATTTTACCTCATTTACTACCGATTATAGGCTCAACCAAAATTCAAAAAATAGATGATTTTGGCAAATTCTCATTTTGGGGCTACTCCATATTCGATAGTTATATGAACTATCTTGACTACCGATTATGGTAGGATATTTACAAAGAGAGCCACTGAATAACTTCATTTACTACCGATTATAGGCTCAACCAAAATTCAAAATATTGAGAATTTTTGCAAAATCTCATTTTGGGGCTACTCTATATTCGGGAGTTAAATAACCTAAATTCACTACCGATTATGGTAGCATTTTTTTCCAAAGGTCTACTTTAATCGGGAGTCAAGATAACTTTATTTACTACCGATTATAGGATAATCAAAATTCAAAAGATA
>JAJJMB010011095.1:5112364-5151279 GCA_023531105.1 Papaver atlanticum
TAACTTTATTTACTACCGATTATAGGATAATCAAAATTCAAAAGATAGAGGATTTTATTTTGGGGATACTTTATATTCGGAAGTTATATAAACTAAATTGACTTTCGTTTGTGGATTAACTTCCCGATTGTAAAGTTATCTACCGATTGTAAAGGGTAGTAAAAAAACAGGAGATAAGGGATGGCTACATTTTACGTTTGGGTGACCTTTTTTGTCTTTTTTTGTTGCCCCTAATTCTTTTGGAGTCGCCCCTAAAAATGCTAGGATAAAAAACTTGATTCCAACTTATGATCGATCACGCACAGAACTAAGTCTGTTAGAAATGGATGATCACAAGCAACGTCATATCGAATGACAGATCTGAACTACCACTAATATCTTGATCTAGTTTGAGTGACCTTATGTCAGAAAAGAAGGCTCTCAAGAATAATCAAACTAGGTGCAATCAAGAGTTAACAATCGTTAGTGAGTCAAATCAATAATTGAAAACTAAAATAACAATGCAATTCTAGTTTCTCACCAATGGTACGAGTAGACGCTTCTTGAACTCAAAGAAGTCTTTAAACTAGCGGACATAAGAGATTTCGCCTAATTAAGTTACTTTCCTCTCAGGACAAGTCCCAGCTGACCATAGAGAGATTCGGATCCGTTAAGAAAATCTTCAGAGAGATTTTGATCCATCTGCAAAATCTCGGAGAGATTCAAATCTCTTTGCAAAATCTCAGAGAGATTCAAATATCTCTGCAAAATCATGGAGAGATTTTGAGCAATCTGCAAAATCTCGGAGAGATTCAAATCTCTCTGCAAAATCACGGAGAGATTTTGATCTGTCTGCAAAATCTAAGAGAGATTCAAATCTCGGAGAGATTCAAATCTCTCTGCAGAATCTCGGAGAGATTCAAATCTCTTTGCAAAATCTCGGAGAGATTCGAATCTCTCTGCAAAATCTCGGAGAGATTCAAATCTCTTCGCAAAATCACAGAGAGATTTTGAGCCGTCTGCAAAATCTCGGAGAGATTCAAATCACTCTGCAAAATCACGAAGAGATTTTGAGCCATCTGCAAAATCTCAGAGAGATTCAAATCTCTCTGCAAAATAAGATTTTGATCTGTCTGCAAAATCTCTCTACAGAATCTCAGAGAGATACAAATCTCTTCGCAAAATCTCGGAGAGATTCGAATCTCGCTGCAAAATCTCGGAGAGATTCAAATCTCTCCTCAAAATCTCGTGCGGCACACGCCTTACCTAGGGCTCAAGCCTATTTCTCAGCCTTTCAAATACACTCACGGCTAGTAAATTGAGCCTGAACTGTACATGTCTATCCAAAAACGTGGATAAGCTCTCTTGAGCTCCGCTCGCTCAACAAAGGGACCCACAAACATAATATGGTCTTCATATGACATATGTGACTATCTGTGGAGATAGGGGGATCAGCCTCAGCTCCTCTCACACTCTGCACACGATTCCTGTGGAATTCTATACCTTTTCACGTGACTCATCCTAGTCATTCTCACAAATCAGAGAATATCACTCTATCTTGACCAACTCGGCTAAAGAGAATATTTCTCTCTCAACTCACATCATCACATAGGCTGACTCAGCTTCACACAAATGGGGGGATAACAATTAGGGTTTTGGTCTGGTGGTTTACGGCACGTGTGAGAAATACTCGGCTTATTTCTCACCGCAGAAGAGAGTAAAGGCGGTGGAATAATGAGATAAACTCAACCTAGTTTATCCCTATTCCTGAAGAGACGAGAGAATTGTTCCGCACAGCACGGAAAGCAATCCTTATCTTCACCGACTTGAGATTAGAGAATTCATCTATAAATAGGTCATCTATTTTCTAAGCTACGATCATATTTCTCATAACTTCTCAGAGCAATAACTTGTTCTATGATCTCTTTCTTTATCTGCTTCCCTCCCTAAGACCAGCCCTAAATCTCTTCCCCGTGACTGAAGTAGCCTTCGAACGGCCACTGTGCGTAGTTTAGGGGAAGACTGTTCGTGCTCAACCTCCCGTAACTCACTTTCAGAAACCCTAGAATCCCACTTCTAACCTCTCACCGATTTTAGGTAACTACATTTTGGCGACCACGGTGGGAGGTTGTTCACTCAGTTACAGATATCAATCATGGTTTCTTAGAAAGGAAGACGATTCCACCAATCCAAACACAAAAATGTTCTATTGATTCAGTCTCTGTAAATCCATTACAGACTTAGCCGAGAGAGTTATCTCTACTAGCACTTTCTCTCTCTTTCAAGTTTAACCTTAGTAAATAGTTTAGTGCATAACAAAACGCTCTAGTAACCTATTTTCATAAAAATATACTTCTAATCCTTGAAAACGTTGGATAAGGACCAAGGAAAACTCCCAAAGACTCAACAGAATCTTGCAAAATCTCAGAGATTTATCTGAAAATGCCTTTAGAGTTACCAGTAGGGATAGATCCAACAAAATAAAATCGAGTACATGTTTCCTAAAGAAGGAAACTGATGAGAATAGCACAGAGGGGATCCAGTCTGTCTGCAATCAGCCTCACCGGAGAAGAAAAAGCTCGTTATGAACGCGACAGATCAAAGGAGAAACCATCCAATCGAACTTATCACTCTCAAGTACTTGAAAGACCATATGATACTTTAAAATTAGTGATTCCGACGAATATTTGCTCCAAAATTCGTTTAGGTCAAGGACCCTCAATCTGATCACAGGGGACTCGGTAAGTTTACCTCACTTTACTATTTTACTTATAACTCTTTCATTCTGTATCCGATTGACCTAGTTCTTTTTCCGTCAGATTTTCCTTTTCGTCGTCTACAGGATAGACTTAGCGAAAACTTGGAAAGGATCCAAAAAATTCGTGACTTAGCAAAATCTACCAGATTCAAATACTGAAGAGTACCACCAATTGATAGCTTGTCGATCTAAATATCACTAGCCAATAATATGTCTATCAAGAGATAAACCAGATCTATTCAGACCCCATCCGCAATAACGAAGATGCAAAACCAATAAGAAAAATCTTCTTGTCATCAATCTTCAATAGCCTTTTGTACCTGCACAATAACAAACTTGATTCCTGACTTATGATCGATCGCACACATAATAGAGTCTGTTAACAGCGGATGATCACAAGTAAAAGTTATACTCTTGATGTAGTTTGAGTGACCTTATGTCAGAAGAGAAGGCTCTCAAGAATAATCAAACTAGGTGAAAATCAAGAGATAACTACCATTAATTAATCAAATTTATAATTGAAAACTAAAATAACAATATGATTCTAATTTCCCACCAACGGTACTAGTAGACGCTTCTTGATCCCAAAGAAGTCTTTAAACTAGCGGACGTAAGATATTACGTGTAATTAGGTTACTTTCTTCCTCAAGATAGTATTGCGAGAATATTTGTTAGAGCACTGCTCGGTCGAACTTGCAAGCGTTGCTATCTCAAGCTTGTTTGTCAAGTTTAATTGTCAAAACTATAAGTCTTGATTTCTAGTCTATTTATAGATATGTCTCGGATTAGGATAAAATGTGTAGTTGAGCTTTAGACTTCACAGCATTCATCGATTGAAGACGGAGAACTACTAAGGGGAGCTTGTGGAACTTCATCAACAAAAGGTATGTGGAGACTTGAACTTATCTATCACTCAGAAGTTTATTTCTATTTTATCTCCTATTGAGACAAAAGTCGTATAGCTATATAGACTTTATTTTATACACATTTTATATTTCGAGCTGAGTTTAACTCGCTTACATATTTCTCGAAATGTGTGTTGGTAAGCTTTCGCTTTAACCAAGTTCATATTTTATTCTTGACGAAAGTCAAAAGATGATCATGTGAAAATTGCCTGGTAACATATTCCATGATTTGTGTGAGACAGTCATTTGATGTAGACTCGGAATGTTTCGTATTGATCTATTGATCACTTGAAAATTGCTTTGAAGCTAATAGTTTTTGTGAGACAGATATTCCCGTCTTCGTGAACAAATACATTTATGTAATAAGGAATGCAATCTTTGCAAACTGTGGCTATAATGTTCATGAATTGATTCGAGTGAATCAAAATCGATTTTGCTTCAATTGTGCCTTGTATACTTCTATGAGAATATAAACAATTGAACAACTCTATATATAGTTTCATTTGAGTCATTTGAACTAGTTGTGATTAAGATGAACAAGGTTGATATGAAAGTGTTCATATGGCTAACTTCGGTTAACTATTGTTGAGCCAACTAAGTGTGCACGTTTAGGTACGGTTACACATATCTAAATTAACGTACATTTCATTTGTGTGTAAAAAACTATGTTCAATCTAACGGTTGAAAGAAATTTGCTTGAATCTAATCAGGTTTTAATATAACAATGAATATTGAATGCTTTGTTACCAAGGTAACATTGATTGCAAATCCTGATTTGAACACTATATAAGGGAGAACTCTAGCAACTGGGAAACCTAATCCCCACACATCATGTGTGATACTAGTTGCGACTAGAGTCGATTCTCCTTTAACCTAGGTTTTTCTAAAACCATTATAGGTTAACGACTTAAAGACTTCATTGGGATTCTGAAGCCAGACCTAACTATTTTCTTTGTAGTTGCGTGTTCTGATCTTACTTTGTTCTATCGTATTGAGTATTATCTTCTCTAAGATTTGCTCGAGATTCAATCTCCTCTAGGTAAGATTAAAAGTAGTCACAAACATCTTCGTTTCATCATTTGTGATTCCACAATATCTTGTTCCGCTTTCATACGGTTAAGATCATTATGAGGTGATTGATATTAATAGGCTGTTTTTCGGGAATATAAGTATGGTGTATCAATTAGTATCTGTTCACCTTTATTTATCAAAAGACGGACAAAAACTCTTAGGTATTTCTGTAGGAGACGGATTTATCTATTCAATAGATTTTTCTGTGTGAGACAGAGTTGTTTATAAAGTCTCCGACTTTGGGTCGTAGCAAATCTTAGTTGTGGGTGAGATCAGCTAAGGGAATCAAGTGCGTAGAGTCCTGCTTGGATTCAGAGGCGTAAGGAACGCGACTGTACCTTAATCAGTGTGAGATTGGTTAGGGCTCAACTACATTCCAGTCCGAAGTTAACTTGTAGTAGGCTGGAGTCTGTAGATTCTTAATATAGTGTGGTGTTTAAATCTAGATTAGGTCCCGGGGTTTTTATGCATTTGCAGTTTCCTCGTTAACAAAATTTCTGGTATCTGTGTTATTTCTTTTCCGCATTATATTTTCTATATAATTGAAATGCCACAGGTGTTGCGTAGTTCAATCAATTAGATTGTCCAACCTTTGGTTGTCGATATAAATTGATTGACACTTGAACATTGGTCTTTAGTACCGTTCAAGTTGTTTCTCATAATAATCAGGCTCGCAGATTTCTATCTGTTTGATTTGCTGATTACATTGAGAAACAGAGATATAACTCTTGGATGTAATTTCCTTGATTGAGTCTTACTGTCTAGTTGATTCTCTTTGAAATATATTGGAGTTAGTCCATACAGATTGCCTAAACGAAATATTAGGTGTGGTTGTTAGACCCACGCTTTTTCAATTGGTATTAGAGCAGGAAAACACGTTTAAGACCTCATAAGTCTGTGTTTGTAGCAATCTGACTCTATGGACAATAGTGTTATCTCAAAAAATGCATCACCAGTTCAGAAACGTTTTGACTTGGTTCAAAGCTCTGATTTTCCTGAGAAATCTTTCTCATCCTCTCCATGGTCGAGACTGTGTATTACTGGGAAACACGCCTAGATGAAAAGTTGGATGATCTTTCAAATGAAAGTGATTCAGACGATGGATATGATGTTGATGAGGAAGTCTCTTAATACATCAAGCTTTTTGACCATCTCATAAAGAAAAAGAAGTCAACATCCTGCTTGGCTGAGTTTCTCACTCCTCTCTGTCTAGATAACAAGAAAATGATAAAGCTCTTTAAAGGCTACGATTGTGGATATAATATCCTACAATCTCTTCTTAAAGATCGAGAAGAAGATGTGCGTTCAAAGAATTCTGAATGTGAAAATCTTCGTCGAAATCTCTTTATGTTAAAAAAAGAACTTGCTGAATCTGAAGCTAGATGTAACTCTCAACAAAGTTGTTTTAAAGACAGAGAGAACGTTTTTCTCTCCCGAGAAAAACAGTTGGAGGATGAGCTTTCTGCTGCTCAAAATAAGGTAATTATGCTGGAGGAAAACTTGAAAAAGTTTAATTAATCTTAGTTCATCAAAATTATCCACTATGCTGGGAGTTTGTAAGAAACATCGTGATACACGAGGTTTGGGCTATGAAGGAATAGACGCTCCAAGAAGTAGCAAGATTAATTTTGTTTGTACTAAAAGCGACTTCCTGCAGAAATCTTGCTCTAATGGTAAAAGTGGAAAACTACCATCTGCGGCAGAAACCACAATAGACAAAAGAAGTCAACCTCCTACTCACATGAGAAAAATTTATAAAATTTCCTTCAGATGTTATTATTACGGAAACAAAGGTCATCTTGAAAAGAGATGTCGTTTTCATTTGCGGAATGAAAAACTTCATAACATTCTTGTCTGGATGTCTAAGGAAGTTATCAAACCAGTTTCTCATATTACTGGTCTTAAATGTCCAACTCTCAGACAAGAAAAGTGCTGTGATGAGCCAAGTCTTGCCTGTAAAGATAACACAAAGGCTTTCTACAATTGTAAAATGTTTTGTGTTAAACGGACAAATGACTGTCTTGTTAATCCAATGAGTAAGAAAACTTCTTCAAACTCTTCTTTCGTGACTAAAGGAAGTGTTGGATCAAAAACGTCGATCGTTCATGATTATATACATATTAATAATCGTGTTTCAGAACTAAAGACTAGTATAAATCGACTCAAGCGCAGCATTAAGAAGGCAAGGAAGGCAGCAGCTTCAGGTATCTCTTGTCCTCCTCTTGTTAATTTTCTTGAGACTAACTCTATTGACGTTCCTGATGATTCTCAAGAAAGAAAGGGAAAATGTTAATACCTCTGATGAGCTATATGCTTGTCAAATTACAACTTGACTACTTACGTGTGTACATCCTATTTGAGACCGTGTGAGGATGCACATAATTCTCAAGAAGCTATTTTCTTCTGGACAAAGTGGTCTTTGTTGTATCTTTTGTTTTTTAATTTAAAAAATATATATATTTTTGAACATCTTACTGTTGAGCCCTGCTCCGGTTTTCTATTACAATGTAATATAAATGATCAATAACTCTTCAGAATATTCTCTTTGTTATTTTTCTTGGAAAAACTTTGTTTTATTCTTCCTTAATGACAGTTGATGTGTTGACTATCAACGTTTTCCATGTGCTCTTTTTGAGATAAAGTTTTCCCGTCATATGTTTGGAACGTGTTTTCAGAACACACTTCAAAATTAGGCTCCATTTGCTTCTTGGTTTTGAGCCTGGCTCATAACCACGAACGTTCGTGCATCCGGCTCTTACCGAACGTAAACGAGTAACCCTAGGGTTTCCCTATGAAACACTCATATATATATATATATATATATATATATATATCATGGATCTCATCTTCTCCTGATATATACACATTCCGTAACTTCAAGATTTCTCTTGAAATTTTGTGGTGTGCCCAATGGATGGATGCAAAAAGGAAGACAAAGTTGAAGAAGGAAAAGTTTTCAAGTTTCATGAGAACCCTGTTATCATAACCTGCTACCATGTAGTTGATCATGAAAACAAACTTCCAGTTCAGATGTCATCTCAATTGGTGGGAAATCTTCTTCGAGATTTTGAGGTTGTACGTGAACAGCTTGAAATTGCAACAAAGAATCTTGAATTTCTGAAAACCGAACTGAAGAAAGCAGCTGATGAACTTGTTTTTGTTCCATCTCTGGTTGCTGATTATGTCTGAAGATATTCAGTTTTGTTCTTCTTAGGAGTTTTATTTTAATGTCTAAGAAACTTCTTATGAGAATTTATTCTTGTGTTTTAAGAAGGATAACTAGGGTTTGGAATATCTTATATTGTGATTACACATAGCTATTGCCAACGATTTTCATGTTGCAATGATTTTAGATTTATTTATTTAAATTCTAAAGTTTATTTGGAAGATGATTTTGCAGTATTAATCTTTATTGGTTTTATATATTGCAAATAATGTTATGGGATATGTGTGTTTGCGTCAGTGAACTATGAATGTCCCATATATGTCAAAAGTTAAGTCTATTATGTCATTATGCAAATATTGATGGAAAATAGAATGAACTTTTGATGTCAAAGATTAAGTCTATGGTGTCATTATGCAAATATTGATGAAAAATAGAATGAATCTTTGAATATTCCGCAGTATTGATCTTTCCCTGATCCACTTCTATGTGAAAGTACTGTACGGCTCCGTAAGTTTTGTTATGTTGAGCATTTCCGATTAAATTAATCATGGGTTCTCTTGTGGTTAATTTAATTGAGTTTTCTGGATACAAATTCATGTTTAATGTATTTTGTTAATGTCCAAAGAAATCCTTCTTTTCTTGTAAAAGTAAGTCGCTCTTGTTGTTCTTTCTGGAATGACATTTTATGGGGGAGAGTTCTTAATTGAACTTGTTCTTAATTGCCAAATCTTTGTGGGGAGTGCGGCTGTGGAATATTGCAGGAGTTATCTTGTATCTTTATAAACTCCTTGATGAACACACTAAGTTTCGACTATGTGAAATCATCAAAACAAAGTTGATATGTTCTCTTTTAGTCATGAAGTATCTCTATGAGAATTTCATTATGATCCCGCTATTTTTCGTACCTTTGCCAATTTATATTGACAAAAAGGGGGAGAATTATTGTGTAGTTCACACTACAAATACATATGGTTTACGGATCATTGTGTAAGGGGGAGTGGTTTTCATTGTGAGATAAAGTATTGACTAAGGGGGAGTGATACATATACCCATAGTATTATTGTCAAAGTTGGGATACAATTGAACTTTGATGCTATTAATAATACTATGACACTGTATAATAATACGAAAACATCTTGTTTTTATATATTGTTATGACTACGGATCTTCAACAACTATGATGCTGAGTTGAACACGTTCAGAATCACTGGAGTATTTGGAAGTGACGAAGATTTCGAGTAATGTTGAAGAACCAAGGAAATCAAGCATTTGGATGAGATGCTACAAAGTTTATTTATTTTGTAATCCATATGTATTGATAGTTTTGTCACTAAAATTGACAAAGGGGGAGATTGTTAGAGCACTGCTCGTTCGAATTCGCAAGCGTTGCTATCTCAACCTTGTTTGTCAAGTTTAGTTGTCAAAACTATAAATCTTGATTTCTAGTCTACTTATATCTAGTCTCGGATTAGGATAGAATGTGTAGTTGAGATTTAGACTTCACGACGTTCATCGATTGAAGACGAAAGTCAAAAGATGATCATGTGAAAATCGCCTGGTAACATCTTACATGATTTGTGTGAGACAGTCATTTGATGTAGACTCGGAATGTTTCGTATTGATCTATTGATCACTTGAAAATTGCTTTGAAGCTAATAGTTTTTGTGAGACAGATATTCCCGTCTTCTAAGAATGTTTCAATGATTAAAATGAAGTTTAAAACGATTAACCATTGATTGGATATAGCACAATATGCGTACTTGTATGCTAACTGTTGTAGATATATTCCAAGTCCGGTAACTTAGTATGCATACCCGTATGCGTACTAATACAACAGTTGAAGTCCGGGAACCATAGTGTGCATACCCGTATGCGTACCGATTTCAACTGATGTTGGTTGTGAACGACAGTATGCATACCCGTTTGCATACTGGCGAACTGACCAGGTCCGGGAACTCTAGGTATACGTACCCGTTTGCATACCTGAGTGGGTTAAGTTCTAAAATCGGTTTATTCGTGAACAAATACATTTATATAATAAGGAATGCAATCTTTGCAAACCGTGGCTATAATGTTCACGAATTGATTCGAGTGAATCAAAATCGATTTTGCTTTAATTGTGTCTTGTATACTTCTATGAGAATATAAACAGTTGAACAACTCTATAACTAGTTTCATTTGAGTCATTTGAATTAGTTGTGATTAAGATGAACAAGGTTGATATGAAAGTGTTCATATGGATAACTTCGGTTAACTATTGTTGAGTCAACTAAGTGTACAAGTTTAGGTACGGTTACCTATATCTAAATGAAGGTACATTTCTTTTGTGTGTAACAAGCTAATTCAATCTAACGGTTGAAAGAAATTAGCTTGAATCTAATCAGGTTTTCATCTAACGGTGAATATTGAATGCTTTGTTACCAAGGTAACATTGATTTGAAGACTATATAAGGGAGAACTCTAGCAACTGGGAAACCTAATCCCCACACCTCCTGTGTGATACTAGTTGCGACCAGAGTCGATTATCCTTTAACCTGGGTTTTTCTAAAACCATAATAGGTTAACGACTTAAAGACTTCATTGGGATTCTGAAGCCAGACCCAGCCATTTTCTCTATAGTTTCGTGTTCTGATCTTACTTTGTTCTATCGTATTGAGTACTATCTTCTCTAAGATTTGCTCGAGATTCAATCTCCGGTAGGTAAGATAAAAAGTAGTCACAAACATCTTCATCTCATCGTTTGTGATTCCATAATATCTTGTTCCGCTTCCATACAATTAAGATCATTGTTAGGTGATTGATATTACTAGGCTGTTCTTCAGGAATATAAGTCCGGTGTATCAATTGGTTCATGTTCACCTTGATTTATCAAAAGACGGAATAAAAATTCGTAGGTATTTCTGTGGGAGATAGATTTATCTATTCAATATACTTTTCTGTGTGAGACAGATTTGTTTATCAAGTCTTCGACTTTGGGTCGTAGCAACTCTTAGTTGTGGGTGAGATCAGCTAAGGGAATCAAGTGCGTAGAGTGCTGGGATTCAGAGGCGTAAGGAACGCGACTGTACTTTAATCAGTGTGAGATTGGTTATGGCTCAACTACATTCCAGTCCGAAGTTATCCTGTAGTAAGATAGAGTCTGTAGCGTCTTAATACAGTGTGGTGTTCAAATATGGACTAGGTCCCGGGGTTTTTCTGCATTTGCGGTTTCCTCTTTAACAAAATTTATGGTGTCTGTGTTATTTCTTTTCCGCATTATATTTTCTGTATAATTGAAATATCACAGGTTGTGCGTAGTTCAATCAATTAGATTGTCCAACCTTTGGTTGTTGATATAAATTGATTGACACTTTAACATTGGTCTTTGGTATCGTTCAAGTTGTTTCTCATAATAATCAGGCTCGCGGATTTCTATCTGTTTGATTTGCTGATTACATTGAGAAACAAAGATATAACTCTTGGATGTATTTTCCTTGATTGATTCTGACTGTCTAGTTGATTATCTTGGAAATATATTGGAGTTAGTCTATACAAATTGCCTAAACGAAATATTGGGTGTGGTTGTTAGACCCCCGCTTTTTCAATATTATTAGTCGGTTACACCAGAGACATCAAAGATGAAGTTTGCCTAGCTCAGGATAAGTTTGTAAGAAGAACAAACTTTACTAGTTATAAACCAAGGTAGTTTGGACACCAAGGAATTTCCATTACCGGAAATATTCTCAAGATATGCAATAAAGAACTTAAATTCGGTTTTATCTAATTCCAACCTATATCCAACTGTATAACCACAATCTCTTGGAAAACTCAATATTATCTAGCACTTAACTAATATATCTTTCCAGAGATATATTTTTATTGATGGTAAAACAAAATATATTAACTTAGAAAATCTCAAAAATATTATCTACTAATTTCAGTTTGGGATCTCACATTGAGTATCAAGGAATATCTTTGAACAATTAAGAAATAATATCTCAGCATATGTTCAAATTACTCACTATGTGGACATCTTGAACTTTCCTATTTTGCAAACCCAATTTCCAAATCACACAAACCCTAAGTGTACGTGACTTATAAAAATCGGTTTTGCCTATTGGGACCAGTTCTACCATGATACCTACAGCAAGTTAGGATCGGTTCTTCCCTTATTCCTTATATAGGTTAGGATTGGTCCATACATAAGATCTTCAATGAAAACCGATACCATAATCCTTTTGATTACCTTTCCACTACGAAACAAGTTCATACGTCTACTTCCTTAAACTTATGTAATTAAACATATTTTTCTATGTATGAAATCAAACCTATGTTCACTACATAATCTAGTAACGAGTTACAATGATTATGTTGGTGTCGCAATTACCAAGTCTAAAAGATAAGCATTATACTTCGTAAATTAATATACCAATATAAAGCGCTTATTACTTATTTATATATTGTTCCTTGACACTTTGATTACAATATGATGATCAAGTCTATTATACTAGAGTTTCACATATATAACTTCGGATGTTATGTTTTCAATCAGAAACGACTTGAAAGCAAACGATATAGAAATGAAAACAAGTCAAGTCGTGTATTACTAACCTCGAGTGGAAGTATGGTGTTATCGTGGTTTTCGATACGTCTTTGGAATCTTCGGGTCTTCAAAGTAATACTTGATGTCTCAACATTTCTATACTTTCTAGTCTAACCTAACGAAGTTGACTTTAGTAATCTAATCAAGTGCTTATGAGTTTTGAGACTAAAATATGACAACCAACCTTGACATATCAACGTTTGGTGGGTTCAACCGAGCAATGATCTAACAAAAGTCCACCAGATCATGGCATTTCCCGAAGGGTTTATCATCTGATAAATGCGGGCTCCTTATCAAGGTTACCACTATTTTGCTAGATATGACAGCCCCACTACTTGCACAGTTGCACCTAAAGATCCAATAGTTATAGACATAATCCTGAATGCTCTAAGAGAATCAAACCTTTATAAGAATAATTTATAACTCCATATGCAATACATGATGATGAAGGGTTTGTCGTTATGACACCAGTGGATAATCCTTAACCTCCAAGCTAAGGATAAGTAAGATGTAACCTATTTTCTATGATAACAGGGTTCAACTACACTCTTCCATAAAAAAAAACATGTGATCTCTTTTAGAGACACAAATAAGGTTCGTGGAATACTCCGTCTGAAACCTGGAGTTAAATTATGTTATCTTTTAAGAGAAAACACATTTAATAATCCTTGTAATACACCCGCCAGAAAAAAAGCCAACAAGTCGAGTTTTTCCTTTCACGGTCACTAAGCTAACGTATCTTCTCACTACCAAAGCATTAATCTGACTATTAAGTGTCTCATTTGAGAAGGATGGTATACCTCTCACTCGCTCAGAGATGGAGAAAAATAAGAAAACGAGATCGAAAAGCATGAAAAAATCAAGTGGCGATCCAATTGAAGAACAAGAACCAAGTGACCAGCAAGGTTCCTTACAAAAGGTGTTCCCTGGATAAAGCTTGATATTATACTTACTTAGATAAACATGCGAGTTTAACTCATTAAAACACAAAAATGATCATTTCTAAGCACATAACCATGATTCGCGTTTTCACGGAAGCCATATCGGCTATTCTCTGGGACAACACCGTAATGTAGAGTTGTCAATGGGCCGGGTTAGGGTCATCTCATGGAGGATTGGTAGGTCTGTAGGTTAGCCTTAACCTGACTTGTTTTTTGGCTGGTTTATAGGTGTCACCTCGAACCCGGATCGTTTAGGAGACATTCCAAGCCGGGCTAAGGTCAACTGGAGGACAAAGTTGTAAATTAAAAGTTCTATCCTAATGCATCTTTTCATCACTCTCACAGCATAGAAACTAGATCCTCGATGCCCCATAACTAATATCTACACATGGTACGATCCTTCAAGGCAGGAAGAAACCCCACCAACATCATCAGTACCCCATATCCAACCATGGAACAATCGTAGAACCAATATCAATCTCTGATCTTTTCATCCTGCATAGAAGAGCCGACGTAGTGCCAATCACAAAGAGTCCGGACTTTTCCACCAAGTTTGCAATGAAGGTGCCTACCAAAGTTTGAAAAACGTGCAATTTATCCTGGAGTATGTGCCCAAATCAACAAACACAAACTTCCCTTAGAACTCAATTACCATAAAAGAATACGTTTTGGCCATAATAAGTAACATTTCATCTCGATCGGTCAGACAACTAGCACTTATTGATGTGATTTTGAAGTTTGTTGTAGTAAAAGGTTCGTTGAGACTTGTGAAGATTCGAGTTTTTAAATTTAATAAAAATATACAATAATATTACAAATGGTGCAAGAGGTACTGGAACTAAGGATTCGACCAATTTTCATAACATAAGGTTAAATTATTTATTCTCAACAATTTTATCTCAAGAAATGTAAACATGGACTCTTATTTTTGCCAAGGTAGATTCTAAAAACATTAGTTATAAATCGTAAGCATGGGACATCAAACATCTAAGCAAGCATGACCCATCTAATAAAATAATAACTAATTAATCAAAATCATATTTCAATTAATATTAGTGCAAAAGTCATAAAATAAATAAAATAAATTTACCCATGTATGAAGTTCGGCCTCCTCCGTCGCCCCTGTATTGGGGTTTAACTCATCATGTCGAAAACACACTCAAAATATGTATTCATGGCTCAAAAAGTGTTTACAAGAAGAGAAAATAATGAAACATGAAATCTGCAACAGCACAGGTGCGTTACAGACCGACTGTTTCAACTCTCAACTGTTATGATGAAGATAATCGTTACAAATCTGAAGATAAATGTTGCATAAGAGGTTGAAGAAACTGTTACAATGAAGATAAATGTTGCAAACCAGTTGAAGAAACTGTTACAACGAAGATAAATGTTGCAAACCAGTTGAAGAAACTGTTACAACCAGTTGAAGAAACCGTCGCTGTTTCCCTGTTCTTCACGAGCAGCAGCAGCAACAACAACAGAGTTATGAAAACTCTTGATTCACGCCTCCTGAGCTCTCCTCTCGACCCCAAACTCTCGACAACCCTTCTATGGAACCTTGTGACTCTATTTATACACCAAAAGCCTAAAAATCACGCGTCAATTACACAAAATAATTCTCATTTACTCCCATGCATGGAAAAGAATAATTTCCATTTTTTGATTAATTACGCGTCTAATCTCGTGTTGCATACACCAGGAACATTCCTTCACGTCCCAGAATAAGTTAGGCACGCAGAAGCCACAAGAAAACTTCCCAAAATTACCAAAAATTCTGAAAATATCTTACGGGAATATCACTCATGTTTTGCTCTACACTTGAATTCTAGCCAATTCTGGTCGAAACCAAAGACTATACCACGTTTCTATGGGTCCTAGGAATAATCCCAATCAATTCTATCCCTTTAGTCTCTCTGAAATGACTCCAAAATATGATTGAAAATCTTCCAGGGATAAACATCATTTTCCTGTCTTTTTTTTGTTTTTGAACGTGAAGGAGAAGGGGGTGCCCCTTATCCGCTGCTGGAGTCCGAATAACAAATGTCCCTTGGGTGCCTTTAGACAACTTTTCGAGCCGATTTTTCCAAAAATGTTTATTACCAAAAAATACCTACAAACACATAAAACACCATAATGGGTACAAAAATGGGTACTAACAATATACTCCAGACCCTAGCTATCTATTCAGAACCTTGGAATGCACTAAAGAACCTCCTTGGTTGGCATACTTATTGATTACGGGAGGAAGTACCCTGATGCGAAATTCAAATTGCTGTATACAAGTTTGCACTCAAGCATACTAAAATTCATATATAAGTGACAGAGCTCTACTCAGATAGTTTCACTATGGACATCAATATCCGGAGTCAACAAATCACATGGATAGATTAAGAGATGGATGTAGAAAAACATAGATGGTTTTGATGTTGACTAGGTGAACGGTGTTTCTTATATCTGTTTGAAGGCCTCTGCCAAGATGAACCTATCCTAATGGACTGAGATACTGGTCTGACTAATATCAACACAACTGGCATATACAAGGATACCAGTGGTCAATAGTCCTAATTCTAGATCAACTCGTCTGGCATATACAAGGGAACCAACGGTCGATTTATTGAACACACATTATTTATTTATTTAGAACTAACAACATGATTAGATCTTGTGGATCCAAGCGCATGCTTCTTGTCAGCATATTACATGGTAATTCCCGTGGATCCTGCATTTCACGCTTGTTTAGGCGACGGAGACAGGGAGAACACACACATATTGCTATCCAAGTGTTACAATTTATTCCGATTGGTCTGATTGGTCTGGTCTTTTTTTTTTTAGTATCTCAATCACTCTATTACACCCTAGCAGTGGTAACAACTTGAATCGTGAGCCCCACCTAATCACTTAGAGAAACATATTTTAAAAAGAAAATAAAAACAGAAGTGAAAAGGACTCAACGAGATATGACGAAACTATCATGTTATTTCTAACACCTGAGCTCTGTGCTTTTACGAATAGACTCTTATAGATGTTTCCATCTACTCAGATTGGTTCCTTAACTCCTAAAACCAAAATGCTTCCATCCACTTAGATTGGTTAGTGCCATCCTTAATAGGCATAAATTTCTAGGCTCTGGAGTTTATTTATTGCAACTACCAAAAAGTTTCTTCCACACCCCCAAACTTAAATTTAACATTGTCCTCAATGTTCTAAAGATGAAATTAAAAGCATGAACAAGGAGAAACTGTTACCATTTGAAGCAAAAGAGTTAAGGAAAGATATTACCGTGCTGCATGAGAATGGGTTACCTCCCAAGAAGTGCTAAGTTTAAAGTCTTCAGCCAGACATTGGAAAGGATTAGTCACCTCGAATCGTATAACAGTAGTCGGAAAAACTGTGGGTCTTCAAAACCAAATTGAGCTGACCATAGGAAACAACAATAAGCCAAGAAAGTGAACAAGTATCACATGACCTTACCTAGTTTCTTGATAACTATCGCTAACTGTGGTTCAGGTTCAGGTTCAGGTTCTATGAAAGGGTCTAGATAAATTATTTTCATTGGCTGCATTTCCTCATAGGTGGGATCTGAATCATTAGGTCCTAAAGTCTGGAAAAACTCAAATAGGAACTTAGAAGCACACAATAATAACCTAAATAACTGAGGATCCTCTAAGTCAATCAAATTTGACTTACATAATTGACCACAATGAAAGTAGTGGTCATTCTTAAGTAAATGTGTCGATTCTATTAACCTAAAGTACTTAGGCTTAGTCTCAGAACTTGATAAGTGACACATTTGAAATATAAACGTTCCCACAGTTGGAAGAAAACTATTTGGTGGGAAAACAAAGTCAATTTGGGTATCATAGCCTTGGCAAACCACATCAACCAGAGGAGATGTTACCAGGCGATTTTCACATGATCATCTTTTGACTTTCGTCAAGAATATAAGATGAACTTGGTTAAAGCGAAAGCTTACCAACACATATTTCGAGAAATATGTAAGCGAGTTAAACTCAACTCAAAATATCAAATGTGTATAATTGAAGTCTATATAGCTATACGACTTTTGTCTCAAATAGGAGATAGAGTGGATAGACTTTTGAGTGATAGATGAGTTTAAGTCTCCACATACCTTTTGTTGATGAAGTTCCAAAAGCTCCCCTCAGTAGTTCTTCGTCTTCAATCGATGAACGTCGTGAAGTCTAATGCTCAACTACACTTTCTATCCTAATCCGAGATTTAGCTATAAGTAGACTAGAAATCAAGACTTATAGTTTTGATAACTAAACTTGACACTAAGTTGAGATAGCAACGCTTGCGAGTCCGACCGAGCAGTGCTCTAACAATCTCCCCCTTTGTCAATTTTAGTGACGAAACTATCAATACATATGGAATACAAAATAAATAAACTTTGTAGCTCTCAATCCAAATGCTTGATTTCCTTGGTTCTTCAACATTACTCGAAATATTTGTCACTTCCAAGTACTCCATGATTCTAAAGGTGTTCAACTCAGCATCATAGTTGTTGAAGATCCGTAGCTATAACAATGAGAAAACAGTAGCTCTCAATCATTGTTATACAGTGTCATAGTATTATTACACAATATCAAAGTCCAATTGTATCACAAATTTGACAACAATACTATGGTGATATGTATCACTCCCCCTTAGTCAATACTTCATCTCACATGAAAACCACTCCCCCTTACATAATGTTCTGTAAACCATATGTATTTGTAGTGTGAACTACACATTAATTCTCCCCCTTTTTGTCAATATAAATTGACAAAGGTACGAAAACTAGTGGGATCCTAATGAAATTTCCATAGAGATACTTCATGACCAAAAGAGAACATATCAACTTTGTTTAGATACAATCATATAGCCGAAACTAAATGCTTTCATCAAGGAGTTTATAAAGATACAAGTTAACCCCTATTATATTCCACAGGCGTACTCCCCACAAAGATTTGGCAATTAAGCACAAGTTCAATTAAGAACTCTCCCCCATAAAATGTCATTCCCGAAAGAACAACAAGAGCGACCTTACTTTCACAAGAAAATAAGGATTTCTTTGGACATTAACAAATCACATGAAACATGAATTTGTATCCAAAATACTCAATTAAATTAACCACAAGAGAACCCATGATTAATTTAATTGGAAATGCTCACATAAGAGAATTTACGGAGCCACACAGTACTTACACAAGGATGTGGATCAGAGAAAGACCAATACTGCGGAATATTCAAAGATTCATTCTTTTTTTTCATCAATATTTGCATAGAGACATGTAATAGACTTAATCCTTGTAAACAAAAGTTCATCCTATCTTCCATCAATATTTGCATAATGACATAATAGGCTTAACTTTTGTTGTCAAAAGTTCATTCTATCTTTTATCAATATTTGCATAAAGACATATAATAGACTTAACTTTTGACATCTTCATCTGTACTTCTTATGGATTTAACACATTTAGCAATTTAAATGAAGATAAAATCATTCAAGGCTAAAAAACCATAAAAGTTATTACAACCATTAAAAATAACAGTTTTAATAAGATCAACATAAGAAGTTCAACATAAATATCATAAGAAAGAGTTTGAACAAAATGAAGAGAAAGACACTAATCCAGATCGCGATAAAAATCCTCAGCAATCTTAGATATTGGTTCAGCTAAGTCAGGATAAACTGTCACAGCATAAGCCAACTGTCTCTCCAGACACTCATTCCTTTGAAGAAGACGAGCAACTTCAGGATCGGCAGGTTTCTTCATTTTGTTAATGTCTGTCTGGCTCAAAAGAGATGGAGTACCAACACAAGTTCCAAACTGAGCAATGTTAAATTGACTACAGATTCGGCTGATGAGGCATGGAAAACCAGGGTTTTTCTTTTGTGAAACCATGTGAATCATTTGACGAACAATTAATCCACAGAAATCAACCTCTTCACCAGAAACAAGATGGTAAACCAACTCAGCCAGAGTTCTGCTCCAGAGATTTTTGTCGAGAGTACTTGGGATTAAGTTAGCCACAGCCAGCTTACCAAAAATCTTCAAATGAAAGATTATATTATCCACAGGGAGTTTGCTTTCAACCCATGGAACATTCTTTCCCAGGAGCAGTTCAAACAACTGATTCTTATTTGGTCTTTGACCTTCTGGTTGAGGAACAACAAAAGAATGATGTAAAGGCAAGTTTAATAACTCAGCTATAACACCACGGTTAACCTCAATCATAGTTCCTTTGACCCAAGTCTTGAAAAAATAGTTGGTATTGTTGGTATTCACAGTGTCATCAGCTGTGGAATGTATCAGAACAAAACAACCTAAGCTGCAATGGACTACTCAGGTATGGAACCACTCAATACATTCTAGTGTCTCAAGTAATATATGAAAACTAGTTAGAGGTATTTGCTCAACATATGAAAAAATGAAATCCAGAAAATTTCAGCTGGCTTCAAGATGCTACTTCTGCAAAAAATCTGAGGAAACTCTTGAACACATTTTATGGAATTGCAATTATAATGAACTTATCTGGAAATGGTTAGGTGGCATTTTCTGCTTCATTAATCCCAGATCTTTTTAGGAAGTATTTAAAGCTGCAAAAAATAAAAGCCCTGCAATTATGGAGGACTGCAGCTTTCATTACTCTCAAGGAACTTTGGTTTCAAAGAAATAGGTGTGCTTATGAAGAAGAAACATTTAATGAGAACAATCTAAAAACAAGAATCTTGAGGTTTACTGCAGAGTGTGAAGTGAGAATGAAGGATAAAATGTGGAACACAACATATGATCTCCAGATTTTAAAAAACTTTGGAATGAAATGCAGGAAGATTAAAGCATGTTCTGTGCAAGAAATTTTCTTCAAACTACCACAAAAAGATCAACTACTTCTCTGTTGTGATGGTGCTTCAAGAGGGAATCCAGGTGAATCTGGGTATGAATTTATTGCCAGAGAAAATGGAGGAGAATGTGTAATTGCCATAACAGGAGGGCTGGGAGTTGCAACAAATTTTTATGCAGAGATAATGGCAGTTCTATGTGCTGGTGAATGGGATGTAAAAAATGGGTTTAGAAGGCTCATATTCAGATCAGATTCAAAAGCAGTCATTGAGTCTTTTAAGAACTCTAAAGTGCCATGGTTTGCCATATCTAGATGGAGAAAAATATGCTGCAGTGTCACAGAATGGGATTTCATACACAACTATAGGGAGGTCAACTTTTCAGCTGATATAGCAAAAAGGGGTGTCAATTTGAAAAGAGGAGAACAACAGATATTCTACACCAGGCCTACTTTCCTAGTGAGATTAGAATATGAACATCAGAAGTATTATAGATTTGAATAGCTTATTTTAAAATATTTCTGTAATTTTTAGCTTTTGTCTTTTGTTCCACATTTTTGTATTCTTGTAACTTCCTTTGGTTATTAATAAAATTTTATTGCCAAGAAAAAAAAAAGTATTGTTAGGTGCATGAAGATTAGCATAAAATTCACAGGTCATCTCAGGATATGATTCTCCCAAACCCTTATGAATATCACCCCACATAAACTGGTTCATGAACATATGAAAATCTGGTTCCTGAACTGACCAATCATATCCCCTTTCCATGACAAAATGACCACTAGAGAATTTATTATATTTGTCCCTGGCAGAAATGTTGATAAAACTAATTTGACGACTAGCATCAAAGTATGGTTGTTGAACGTCTACACCCAAATCATCATCAACAAATTCATCATCACTGTCAACCAACCTCCTATTTGAACTAGAATTAGTACCTGAACTCTCACTACGATTAAATCTTTTCCTAGGAGCCATAGAAACAAAGGAATGATAAAGAACTTACCAAGTACATGAACAGTCGTTAATGGTGAAGCTCCGGAACAAGAGAATATGAAGAATTAAGGACATCCTTGTCGAATGATTTCCTGTTACCAACACAAAGGAATAAAGAACACTTGAAAAGATTAAGGTTTGAGAGTTTACAAACTCTTGGGTTTTCCTTTTCGTACTCGAACTGTAGGGAAGAAGAGGTGAAAAGAAGGAAGTGAGGTCTTCCCCTTTTATATGTCACATGGTGGTATATGAACCGTCACAACCCGTTCTGGTCCACGGTTCATACACGTAATGGTTACAAGACCAGGTTACTTGAACCGTACGTGTGTGGCAAGGACTCGTTTGTTTTTGAAACATTATATTTTTACTAAGCAAATATGAACAAGATAATTGGAGCAAAGCTCAACAACCTTTTAATGAGCAACTCATTGTGAACACAAAAGAAGAGTAGCCTTGCACACCATGACACCAAGAAAGAGTTTCTTTCCAACAACTCTTACAATTTCCAGTATTGAGAGAAACCCAAAAAACTGTTTTTACAAGTTTTTCAAAGAACTTAAAAAGAACACAAGATAATTTGTGTTCCTGATTTTTTCGTTTACACCTTGTAACACATAGTCTTTGCAGATAATGTTTAGTATTGCACAGAGAAACTCTTTTAATCAAAAGAGACATTCTGACTTTCTCATAGAAGATGGCAATACTATTATCTTGAGGAGGTGTATCAGGATTTGACTGATGAATAGATGAGGTTTAGATACTTCTTGTTTTATATCCAATTTGTCTGAGACATAGGAGATAGTCGACTTACCCTTACTGATAAGAAGATCAATATCAACCTCAACCTGAAAATTATTCATCATAACTTGATTTAGCTTATCAAGAGATTCTTGTTCTTTCTAGAGGTATAACTCAACATCAAGAGATAAGCTTTCAAGTTTCTTTTCAAGCTCTGAAAACACTTCAAGGGATTTTAAACCTGGTGGAGGTTGAAAATGCGGTGGTCTAACAACCACACCCAACAATTCGTATGGCAATCTGAGAGGACTTACTCCAATACACTTTCTAGAGAATCAACTAGACAGTCAAACTCAATCTAGAATAAAATATATCAAAGAGTTTAATATCTCTAACTCTTAATTCAATCCGCAATCAGCAAATAGAAATCTGCGAGCCTGATTGAATATAAGAGGAGTTACTTGAATGGTGCCAAAGACCAATGTTCAAGTGTCAATCAATGTAAATCAACAACCAAAGGTTGGATATTCTAATTGATTGATCTTAACGCAAAACCTGTGATATTTTAATTATATAACAAAATATAATGCGGAAAAGAAATAACACAGACACCAGAATTTTGTTAACGAGGAAACCGCAAATGCAGAAAAACCCCGGGACCTAGTCCAGTTTGAACACCACACTGTATTAAGCCACTACAGACTCTAGCCTACTACAAATTAACTTCGGAATGGACTGCAGTTGAACCCTAATCAATCTCAAACTGATTCAAGGTATAGTTACGCTCCTTACGTCTCTGATCCCAGCAGGATACTACGCACTTGATTCCCTTAGCTGATCTCACCCACAACCAAGAGTTGCTACGACCCAAAGTCGAAGACTTGATAAACAAATCTGTCTTACACAGAAAAGTCTATAGGAATAGATAAATCTGTCTCCCACAGAAATACCTACGGGTTTTGTTCCGACTTTTGATAAATCAAGGTGAATATGAACCAATTGATAAACCGGACCTATATTCCCGAAGAATAGCCTAGTATTATCAATCACCTCACAATAAACTTAATCGAATAGCGAAACAAGTTATTGTGGAATCACAAACGATGAGACGAAGGTGTTTGTGACTACTTTTATCTTGCCTATCGGAGATATAAAATCTCGAGTCAATTATTTCAATTGTACTCAACATGATAGAAACAGCAAGATCAGATCACGCAACTACAAGAGAATAGTTGGGTCTGGCTTCACAATCCCAATGAAGTCTTCAAGTCGTTAACCTACAGGGTCTCGAGAAGAAACCTAAGGTTAAAGGAGAATCGACTCTAGTTATGCAACTAGTAACACACAGGAGGTGTGGGGATTAGGTTTCCCAGTTGCTAGAGTTCTCCCTTATATAGTTTTCAAATCAGGGTTTGCAATCCAAGTTACCTTGGTAACAAAGCATTCAATAATCACCGCTAGATGAAAAACCTGATTCAACCAAGCTAATATCTTTCAACCGTTAGATCGAACTTAGCTTGTTACACACAAATGAAATGTACCCTCATTTAGGTTTATGTAGCCGTACCTAAACGTGTACACCATGTTGGTTCATAAATAGTTAATCGAGGTTAGCCATATGATTACTCTCATATCAACCTTATTCATCTTAACCATAACTAGTTCAAATGACTCAAATTAAACTAGTTAATGAGTTGTTCAATTGCTATATTCTCATGAATTATACAAGAACACATTTGAAGCAAAATCGGTTTGATTTACTTGAATCAATCATGAACATTATAGCCACGGTTTGCAAAGATTGCATTCCTTAAGATTTAATTGTTTAAGTTCATGAATAGACCGATTTGATAAAAATAACCAGCTTAAGTATGCGTATGGGTATGCGTACTTAAGCAACCGGATTTGAGTTTGTTAAGTTTCCAAACTCAGCAGAAATTCTCGGTTCGAAAACTTCTGCCAGTATGCGTACGGGTACACATACTTAAGGTGACTAGTTTAGGAGTTTGTAATTCCCAAACCCAACAGATATTTTCGGTTCGAAAACTTCCGCCAGTATGCGTGCGGGTACGCATACTTATCTTGTCTCCTTCACCAATTTCGTATACACACATATGCATACACTTGGCTCCCGGTTTATGGATTTATACACTAATGTGCGAACACACTATATATGCTATCCAAAGATGGTTACATTATCAACTCTACATTCCAATCATTGAAACATTCTTCTATAATGACAATAGCCGTTTTCACACACTATTAGCATCAAAGCAATTTTCAAGTTATTGAAATGTCAACATGACTTTCGTCACGAGTAAAGATGAACATGGCTAAAGCGAAAGATTGCCAACACATATTTCGATAAATATGTAAGCGAGATATACTCAGCTCGAAATCTCAAATGTGTATAGTAGAAAATTATATCGTAAAACGACTTATGTCTCAATTATAGGAGATAGAGTAGAAATAGACTTTCCAAGTGATAGATGAGTTTAAATCTCCACATACCTTTTGTCGATGAAGTTCCACAAGCTCCCCTTAGTAGTTCTTCGTCTTCAAATGATGAACGTCGAGAAATCTAAGCTCAACTACACTATCTATGTCCTAGTCCGAGACATCTATAAATAGGCTAGAAATCAAGACTTATAGTTTTGATCACTAACATTGACAAACATGCTTGAGATAGCAACGCATGCGAGTTCGACCGAATAATGCTCTAACAATCTCCCCCTTTGTCAATTTTAGTGACAAAACTATCAATACATATGGATTACAAAATAAATAAAAATTGTAGCTTCTCATCCACATGCTTGATCTCCTTGGCATCTTCAACATGACTTGAAATCTTCGTCACTTCCAAGTACTCCAATGATTCCAAAGGTTGTAAGTTTAGCACCATCTTTAGTTGAAGATCCGTAGCTATAACAATGAGAAAAAAAATGCTCTCAATCATTGTTATACAGTGTCATAGTATTATTACACAGCATCAAAGTTCAATTGTATCACAACTTTGACTATAACACTATGGTGATATGTATCACTCCCCCTTAGTCAATACTTCATCTCAACATGAAAACCACTCCCCCTTACATAATGATCCGTAAACCATATGTATTTTTAGTGTGAACTTTACATTAATTCTCCCCCTTTTTGTCAAAAAAATTGGCAAAGGTATGAAAATTAGTGGGATCCTAATGAAATTTCCACGGAGATACTTCATGACCAAAGGTGTATTAACATACCAACAAATTTAGATGCAATCATATAGCCGAAGCTAAATGCATTCATCAAGGAGTTTATAAAGATACAAGATAACCCCTATAATATTCCACAGCCGCACTCCCCACAAAGATATGGAAATTAAGCACAAGTTCAAAAGAACTCTCCCCCATAAAATGTCATTCCCGAAATAACAACAAAGGCGACCTTACTTTCACAATAAAAGAAGGATTTCTTTGGACAACAATAAATCATAAAAGAATATGAAATTGTATCCAAAATACTCAATTGAATTAACCACAAGAGAACCCATGATTAATTCAACCGGAATACTCAACTAAATTAACCACAAGAGAACCCATGATTAATCTAATTGGAAATGCTCAACATAAGAAGACTTACGGAGCCACACAGTATGTACATAAAAGATATGGATCAGGGAAGATCAATACTGCGGAATAGACAAAGATTCATTCTATCTTCCATCACTATTTGCACAATGACATACAATAGACTTAATCTTTGTAAACAAAAGCTCATCCTTTCTTCCATCAATATTTGCATAATGACATAAAAGGCTTAACTTCTGACAACGTATGGGACAATCATAGTTCACAGACGCAAACACACACATCCCATAACAAATTGTAATATATAAAACCATAAAGATTAATACTGCAAAATCATCTTCCAAACAAACTTTAGAATTTAAACAAATAAATCTAAAAACATTGAAGATGAAAATCGCTGGACATAGCTATGTGTACTCACAATAATTGTTATTCCAAACCCTAGTTATCCTTCTTAAAACACAAGAATAAATTCTCATAAGAAGTTTCCTAGACATCAAGACAAACTCGTAATATTGCACATGCAAGATGATTTGTCCTTAGAGGGTAGAATCAATTTTTTTCGCCCGTATTTACACCAAGAATAGCTACCAAAGGCGTATAAAAATATTTTCTTAACAAAGAGAACATACAAAGTCATTAACGACCATGCACATAGTTCACAAAAGATGATTGTGAACATTCAGGAATTCCATAGCAATGTGTACTACTGCCCATTCTTGAACTTCCTTCTTTATGATTCACCAACAACATTCATGTAAAAGCTACAAATGATCTTAGAAGAGTATTACTCCAAGAATCCAAGTGCCCAAGTCCAAGAGAAGTGGAACAAGTGCGACGAAACGGAGCAAAACACTCAAAAACAAGAGTCAGGACAAATACCAACCTTAACTCATCCAAATTCAAGAATTCTCATCTCCAAATTTAAGAGAATTCAAATAGGAAGAGAATGCAAAAAGAATGAGGTCATTCCGAGTTTGGACGAAGAAGTTACGGCCAAAACAAGTTTACCGAATATCGATGTCTACAGGCCAGTATGCATACAGGTTTGCAAACGAATTTTTGTGACCTGAAGAAGTATGCAAACGGGTATGCGTACTAAAACCCCTAGATTTTGATTTTAAATGATGGTATGCATACCTGGTATGTGTACCATGAAGTCCAAACATCCCGAACTACTATTTTCAAACCTAAACATTTAAGAACCTTAAACACAGATCAAGTTAGGTAGAAATGAACGATAAGAAAGGTATGTGGATCAATATAAGCACTCTAAGAAAATAAATAAAAGCACAAATCTTTCTCAAGTTTATAGACATACCTTTTTAGATGAATCCAATCGAATTCTACAGCCTTACCAACATATAATCTGTATGCCCCAATTCTCGTGCTTCCCTCACCGTATACATAACAGGGCATTCCTTGGTGAGGATGCACTTACAACACAATCAAGTTGTGTTGAGGTGAACAATATCTTGCTCACCACTAGTGACTTTTGGATTATCATGAAAGAGATCGCTTTTAGAACCTTTCACATCCAAATCCATCTTTCCAAAGAATTTTTTAAGTTCCAACATCATGGATATTGCCTTCTCCATAGTCATGGAATTTTCTGGGAGATCATTCCTTTTCACACTCAAAACATCATTGACTTTCTTTGGTATCCACTTCTGAGTGCGTTTAGGAACAACCGAAACCTTCTTCCCATTACTCTCTTCTAGAATTTTCGAAAGAGAATTGGATTGACTATTCTTTTGCAAGTTAGTATTTCTCCAATTGGGAGCATCGGATTTTGTCTTCGTCTTTACGAAGTTATCCTTTTGATAACCATTACGATTGTGAAAAGGATTTGTTTGACGTTTATAGGCAAATATAGGTTTATCACAACACTGATTCCTTTGCCTAAAGGTTGGACAGTTACAACCTATAACATTAAGGGGATTAGCTTGTGATGCCCAAACAAGAACATCATGAAGTTTCTCATTCCTTATACAAAAACGACATCTCCTTTCCAGGTGACCTTTATTTCCGCAATAGTGGCAAACATAAGGAATGTTCTTACCTCGATCTGTGTGTGCTGACTTTGGAGATTGATATACTTTGCTCTTTTGAACCTTAACTGCCGGTGAAGGTATTTCACTTTTGCCATCAGTGGAAACCTTTTGTTGAGAAGAATCACTAGCCTTGACAAATTTTACCTCTTTGCTAATACTTGGAGCATCTATTCCCTTTTGTTGAGAGGTTTAGATAGAATTTATTCTACAGATTTTATTAAATCAGTCATGGAAGAGAATTCTGAAATCCCTGGATCTGGTGATGCATTTATTGAGATATCACTTATTTCCATAGAGTGAGATCGCTACAAACACAGACTTATGAGGTCTTAAACGTGTTTTCCCAATCTGATACCAATTGAAAAATCGGGGGTTTAACAACCACACCCAATATTTCGCTTAACAATCTGTATGGACTAACTCCAATATACTTTTAAGAGAATCAACTAGACAGTCAGACTCAATCTTAAGAAAAGTATATCTAAGAGTTATATCTCAATTTCTCAATTTAATCTGCAATCAAACAAATAGGAATTTGCGAGCCCGATTGAATATAAGAAATAACTTGGACGGTATCAAAAACCAATATCCAAGTGTCAATCAATTTAATCAACAACCAAAGGTTGGATTCACAATTGATTGAACTTACACACAACCTGTGATATTTCAATTATATATAAACAATATAATGCTGAAAAGAAATAACACAGAAACCTGAAATTTTGTTAACGAGGAAACCGCAAATGCAGAAAAACCCCGGGACCTAGTCAAGATTTGAACACCACACTGTATTAAGCCGCTACATACACTAGCCTACTCCAAGTTAACTTCGGACTGAAATGTAGTTTAGCCCTAACCAATCTCACACTGATCAAGGTACAGTTGCGCTCCTTACATCTCTGAACCCCAGCAGGATTCTACGCACTTGATTCCTTTAGATGATCTCACCCACAACTAAGAGTTGCTACGACCCAAAGTCGAAGACTTGATAAACCAATCTGTCTCACACAGAAAAGTCTATTGTATAGATAAATCTGTCTCCCACAGATAAACCTATGAGTTTTGTTCTGTCTTTTAATAAATCAAGGTGAACAGAAACCAATTGATATACCAGACTTATATTCCCGAAGAACAGCCTAGAAATATCAATCACCTCACAATAATCTTAATCGTATGGTAGCGAAACAAGATATTGTGGAATCACAAACGATGAGACGAAGATGTTTGTGACTACTTTTTATCTTGCCTATCGGAGATTAAATCTCGAGCAAATCTTAGAGAAGATAGTACTCAATCACGATAGAAAACAACAAGATCAGAACACGCAACTACAGAAAAAATAGTTGGGTCTGGCTTCACAATCCCAATGAAGTCTTCAAGTCGTTAACCTACAGGGTTTCGTGAAAAACCTAAGGTTAAAGGAGAATCGACTCTAGTCGCAACTAGTATCACACAGAAGGTGTGGGAATTAGGTTTCCCAGTTGCTAGAGTTCTCCTTCATATAGTCTTCAAATCAGGGTTTGCAATCAATGTTACCTTGGTAACAAAGCATTCAATATTCACCGTTAGATGAAAACCTGATTAGACTCAAGCTAATATCTTTTAACCATTAGATCGAACTTAGCTTGTTACGCACAAATGAAAAGTGACTTCATTTAGATATGAGTAACCGTACCTAAACGTGTGCACCTTTGTTGGCTCAACAATAGTTAACCGAATTTAGCCATATGAACACTTTCATATCAACCTTATTCATCTTAACCATAACTAGTTCAAATGACTCAAATGAAACTAGTTCTAGAGTTGTTCAATTATTTATATTCTCATAGAAGAATACAAGACACAATTGAAGCAAAATCGATTTTGATTCACTCGAATCAAGTCATGAACATTATAGCCACGGTTTTCAAAAGATTGCATTCCTTATTATATAAATGTATTAGTTCATGAACAAACCGATTTTAGAACATAACCACTCAAGTATGCAAACGGGTACGCATACCTAAATGGACGGACTAAGTTTGGGTTCGCCAGTACGCGAACTGGTACGCATACCACAAACTTAGTTAAAGTCCCGGAACTTGAACCTCACGCCAGTACGCGTACCGGAATGCGCACATGGTTCCCGGACCTTAACAAACCAAACAGTACGCATACGGGTATGCAATCCATGGTTCCCGGACTTGGATTACACATATGCAAGTACGCATACTGTGCTTAAATCCAATTGTTCTAAACTCTCATTTCAACCATTGAAACATTCTCGGAAGACGACAATAGCTGTCTCACAGAAACTATTAGCTTCAAAGCAATTTTCAAGTGATCGAATGATCAATACGAAACATTCCGAGTCTACATCAAATGAATGTCTCACACAAATCATATAAGATGTTACTAGGCGATTTTCACATGGTCATCTTTTGACTTTCGTCAAGAATATAAGATGAACTTGGTTAAAGCGAAAGCTTACCAACACCTATTTCGAGAAATATGTAAGCGAGTTAAACTCAGCTCGAAATATCAAATGTGTATAATTGAAGTCTATATAGCTTTACGAATTTTGTCTCAAATAGGAGATAGAGTAGATAGACTTTTGAGTGATAGATGAGTTCAAGTCTCCACATACCTTTTGTTGATGAAGTTCCACAAGCTCCCCTCAGTAGTTCTTCGTCTTCAATCGATGAACGTCGTGAAGTCTAATGCTCAACTACACTTTTTATCCTAATCTGAGACTTGGCTATAAGTATACTAGAAATTAAGACTTATAGTTTTGACAACTAAACTTGACAACAAGCTTTAGATAGCAACGCTTGCGAGTTAGACCGAGCAGTGCTCTAACAGGAAGCGTATAATCTTACACATGTTTTATAAATCATATGATCCCATAAGTCTTTGTAGTTGAATAAAAGTCCATCGTCTTTTGGTTCACCCCAAATATGGTCATTTGTACGATTAGGTAGCATTAGATCATGATCGAGTATATGATTCATTTTTTCTTTCTTTTCTTCTTGGTCTTCTTTTTTTTTGAACTCCTTCTACTGCGAAAACTTATTCAATCTTCATTTTCCCGCTCTAGCTGAGAACTTCATATTAACTCATTTTCACTATGTTTATGGATTAATATGATATTATGGCTCCTTTCCACATGGTCAGTACCTCTATTGTTTGGCCCAAAACGTTTAGGGCGACCATGACGAGGATGAATTGACTTGGGAGAGACAAGAATATACTTTCGTTTCAAAGCATCAAGTTCCTTTGATATTTTCTTAGTAGTAGTTCCAACTTCCCTAGTTCATTTCTTAGCGGCTACATTTGCTTTTGTAGATTTGCTTTTGGTCCTATATCATAAGACATACGCAACAAACTAACCATAAACCAAGAAAAACTGTGCATGTTACAACTATAAGTCGACATTGAAATTCAACAACCGACATTGAAACAAAACAAACATCGACATTAAAATTCAACAACCGAGATTGAATGTATGTCAGTCTGCATTGAACATTCCAATTTGACAATACCGACAGTTGTAAGTTTCATTCCATAGAAATTAACCCACAATTGGTATTGTTTTGAAATTTGTTATCCATACCGACTGATGTGATGTGAAGTCGGCATTGTTAGAAATTGAATCGATGATGCCAATTTTTTGTTATTTTCACACTAGATATTTGGTAAAACTGTCGGTATGGCGTTCATTGATAAATCGATGCCGACTTTAGACATGCAAAAATAAATAAAATGAAAGACAATATATTTAAGTCAGTATGGTATTCAACTATGATATAAAACTGATGGTTACAATCTGCATGTTATTCATCATGTCGACTGTTACTCTGTAATTCCTACGATAATTTTTGATGTTTAACCTAAAAAATAGATTTCAAATCAATCAAGATACTCAAAAGACGATTTCAAATCACTAATCTTCCCACCGGAGCCATTTGACTGAGAGTTTGTCGCCTGAGTCTTTTTCTTCTTGATATGCAATTGCATGTAATTTGTTGTTGAGCCGCATTTGCGACTCCAGGATTAGGGCTAAGCCTGAAACATTATGTCATTCGAATCATTTTTATAGAAGTTATTGATCAACAACTTTTTTTATTTTTGTTGAAATCGACCATATATTGATTTCAAATAAAGGAAAAAGAGAAGAAAGAAATAGATATACCTATCGGCCGAGGAGAAGAGAATGAGGAATGAGGATATTGATTAGATTTTGTGTTTAACATTACTAGGTGTGACGCCCGTGATCTGCACGGGCCCAAATATTTGCAGAAAATATGTATGTTTTATTTTGCGGGTGTAATTTTTGGTTCATGGTTTGATTTTTTGTATAGACAATTAAGAGAAAAGTTTTGCAGAGAAAAGTACTTTTTCCTTAGATGTTTTCTCTAAACGTTTTGAAGAGAAAAGTTTTGTAGAGAAAAGTTTTCTCTAAATGTTTTGTAGAGAAAAGTACGTATTGGTGAATAAAAATAGGCTTATGGTTAGATTTTTTAAATATTTTCTACCCGTAAAGTATTTCTCTTTTACTCAAGATATTTTTTTCTTTTACCCGTGAAGTATTTTTTTTAACTCAAATATATTTTTTTTTCCCAATGAAGAACTCCATATTTGTTTTTTTTAGTATAGGTCATACTCAAGGGAATAAATTAATAAACGGGTAGAAAGATTTTTTTTTTTTTACCCATGAAGTATTTTTTTACTCAATTTTTTTTTCTTTTACCCGTGATTTTTTTTATTTTATTCAAGATATATTTTATTTTTGCACATGAAGAATCCCCTATTTTAATAAACAGGTAGAAAGAAAAAAATTACCTTAACCGTGAGGTATTATTATTTTTTACTTAAGGTATTATTTTCGGGTAGGGCCGGTAAGATTTTTTTACCTTGGTATTATTATTTTTTATTTAAGAAGTTATTTTATGGTGGGGCCAGAATCTCTTATTTCCTATTGGTTTAAATTTTCTCATAAGATTTTTTTGGTCTAAATATTTTATGGTGGGGCCAGAAGTTCTAAGAATCGAGCTTTGTTCTGCTTTTAACGACAACAAAGGAAATTCACCTGAAATCAAAGGGTAATTTGATATTTTACTATTCAAAACCTGCCCTTATGTAAAAATTCATTTAACCCATAGTATCCCCGAAGGTAACCCTCGTGGGTTCATTACTTCATTGTTAAAGTTTGAACTGTAAACTACAAAAAATCATCTATTCTCCTTTTACAGTTTCTCATTCGTTATTAATCCGTCTTTCCTTCCCTCCATTACTTCAAACATACAAAACTTTCATAGAGAGAGGAAAGAATGAGTTGTGAGGAGGAATTCGATTGTTGGGATACAAAATTCTTAGAAGATGCCATTAGGGTAGAAGAAGAATTCATATCTAAAGCTTCAAAAAACCCTACTCAATATTTTAATCAAAATCATCATCCTCCTCCACCACCACCACCACAACCATCATCATCATCATCTTATAGGAATAAATCCACTACTGATTATGGCTTTTCACCGCCTAGAGAGTTCTCTCAGAAACCCTTTTCAATACCCACACATCAACCCTCAATAAAACCCACAAATCAACCCTCAATAAAACCTACTCATCAACCCTTAACAAACCCCACACATCAAATACCCATTCTTGTAAATGATGAAGAAGATGAACTAGAAATTGACAGACTAAAGGTAAAGGTTTTCTTCGGTCTTAAACTTTTGTTTTGATTTGTTTTTCTTGTTTTGGGAAAATGTAGTTGGGTTGGTTCTGATCAAATCTATTTTTCTTTTCAGAAAGAATTAGGGCGTGTTTCAGAGCAGCTTAGTAATCTGGTATATTCGTTTATCTCTCTTTATATGCATTATATTAAGTTACTGAGTCTATGGTTTGCACATTATTTAGCTTATAGTATGAACTGCTTAAATTAATGTTTCATGATTTATGTGGGTGAAAAATTATCATACCTTAACTTGTTTGTTCTCTGAGAATTGAATGGCGAACAATGCATTGATACGATTAATGCTTTACAGAATAAACACCTCACTTCAAAATTACCACATTGCTAAAGCTCGGTACTTTGACTAATTTATAGTTCTGAATGATGTTACACTTTCAGGAGCAGGAATGTACGGAGATTAAGAAAGACAGGGACCAGAAAGAGGAGCAGCTGAAAAATGTGATGGTACAGATTGCAGCAAAAGACGACGATGATAACCACCATTTGATGAATGCACGCGCGTGAGTTGAGCTGCACTTTCCATCTACTGTCAATAATAGTTTTTGAACAACTAAAATTTCTGGTTTAATCTTATTTAGTCCTCACAATAATTCTAGGAAGCATATGTAATATTCCATAATGAATAGTGCTTGGAAACAGTTTCTTATAAGTAAAACATTATGAAAAGTATCTTTTTGCCTTGGTCATTCTAATTAACATCTAAAATCATTAAACCATAATTTTCAAACTTAAGCAGTAACGCTAAAAAGCCTTTCCCTACAATCTCATATCCCGGTCTCTGTAATAAAACACAGAATGTTCTGCATCAGATAATGATGTTTATACGCTAGTCATCCCAGGATATAGCAGAATGCTGGCCAATCTATGTAAGTGTAACTGTCCCAAAAATTGGGAGATCTGTCCTTGGTGTGCTTTATGGAATCTGTAGTCTTGGAATGGATGTGACTTGGTTAAAATGTTTTCCTTGCTTTTTTTTTTGAAGAGGAGCTGGATGTTCAAAGTAACCATAACCTATCACTTGCTTGGTCGAATTTCTTTATCTTTTCAATCAGAGGACTAGCAATTTTGTAATCACTTGTCGACTGTGCTACATGGTCATGATACTCTACCATGGTTTTATTTGTAGGGAATACACATCTTGTAATCAAGACCAGTCTCCTATTACTCCGTGGATTGGATCTAAACATCTACTATCGGAGGCCATCTCTAAAAGCGTTCTTGATCAAAGAGCATATGACCCTTCACCCAACCCACAACCATGTGAAAACAACTGTGCCACAAAGAAAAATAAAACTCTAAATGGATCTTCTGTACCATTTAATTCTCCGCATCCCATTTTGATTGATAGTGGTGAGCTTTGTTCCTGAAGTACAGTAAAACCAATTTTTTATATTTATTCTTTTAACTTGCCTATCCTACTTAACTTTGATAAATACTTTATGGTTTTTGTCATTAGATATAACAACTTCCAATGATCGCTCCATTCAGGTAACTTTTGCTTCATATCCGTGTTCTTTTTCTTGCATTACTGAGAATCCCACTTGAATGCTACTTTTTTTTTTTTTAACAGACATCTTTTATCCCTGAGACATCAACACTGCCAAAGTGTACTACTTCCGCAGGAGTTCAGACAGATATAATCGAATACCATTCTACAATAAATGTAGCCTCATGTTCTGCGCAGACTCTTTCAAACAAAGTGGTGGAGATATGGGGATCTTCAAGAAGCCATAGATCAGAACGAGATCTAGTGTCCAGATTGTTAGTGAATTGTGCGAAGGATTTTCACGTTCTCTTCGGGTGCATGAGCTTGAGTTTTTTATCCAAAATAACACCAGGCTCTGTGGGAGAAGAAAGTGGTGACAACATGAACTCCGTGCAATCAGTTGAAGCTTCCAAAGTTTCTCGTGTATACATGATGTTAACCAAGGTACTAATCTAATATCAATGGGAAATCCGTATCCACTTTTTCTGTTTCTGTGCCTATCTTAAAACTCATTTCGTTGATTAGCTCTACTGGGGATGTATACACACTAGATAAGTAGTACGGTAGCTGTAAATGATGTTTCATATAGTAAGTTTCAAAAGGTAGAATTGGTGCTTTATTTTATGCAAGGTCTGTTTGCACTTTGCTCTTTGTTGTATCCTTATTTCAACTCTCTCTATGAATCTTCCTTGAGCTGATTTGGAAATATGACTTCTGTTATGTTCTTTCCTTTGGTGATGTTTGTATCAATCAAAAGCTTTCCGCTCTTTAAATTTGACTTTGTATGGTGCATTGTATGAATTGATGTATGTTCATTACTCCCTTGTAGATGAGTAATGGGATGGTTAAGCCAGCTACCTTCTTTGAAGCGTTACTTGAACTCTGTAGTCTTCAAAATGTAAGTAATGAAATCAGGTCGTTGAGGCTGTAACGATTTTGGGTGAAAATTGGAATTTAAGAAGTTCAAAATTCGACCCTTTTGACTCCTTAATTGTGAAGTAGTGTTGACATTTAGAGCGTTTTTTGTGCAGGTTGTTGTTGTTCATAGATCGTTGTGTATAGTTCGTGTAATTTTGCAACACATGTGGAGTTTGGATTCAAGATCTGATTCAAGGTCAGCTGCAAATAGCCGTTGTTTTCATTATTCATGGTAACATGATATTAGATTAATATGCTTATGAACTTAAATTTGATCTTTCAGTGTACTCTGCTCAGGGATAATGTCACGGTCGAAGGCATTTGCCTGAAGGACAAAATGGTAGAATCCATGGAATCTGGAAGGATGCACACAAGATCTCAATTTGGACTTCCTGGCTGTGCGAGTTCAAGCTTTTCACCTGATTGGGGTTCAGTAGTTCAACAAATGAATCAGATCGCGTCACGGAACAGAGAAGAACAAATACAAGTTGTAGCAATATCTGTTATGAATCTGATTCTTACTAGAAGCAACCCTTGCTTGGAGAGAGAAAGGTAAGTTCAAGTGGAGTAACATTTCTAACCAATTTTTTCAACAGCTTCAATAATGTGATTGTGCTTGAACCAGGTTTGGACAGAAATTATTATTTGAAACTGTTCCGAAGCTGCTGCATAAAGAAGTTGGCATGCCTGTGCAAAAGCAAGCCTTGCGTCTTTTGTTCCTACTTTTAAGTTGTAAGGCGCATCTTATTAAGTTTTCTACATACCCAATTCACTTTTAGCATGCAAATGCAGTTTTAGTGTAGGTATTCTTTTACATAGTGTCCCTGCTGAGTGCTTCAGTATGGAAGATTTTTTTTCTGTTGGATATAAAACCGGTACCATGCAACTTGAATTTTGATTCAGGAATAATATTAAATTATCTTCAAAAGCAACAAATGCATTATGACCAGGACTGCTGTGAACAATGTCGGATGTGTCTCTGACATATTACTTGCATGGTTTTGACGCCATCCATATACGTAAATATCAGGTATTTATGTAGTCTGTGTTTTTTTATTTGAAGGCCCAAAACTTTTGATGATATTCCCCGCTGGTATTAAAGACGGGACAGAGAATGAATGCGAAAGTTATGCAGGTCTTAGCAGTATCCTTAAGGGCTTGGCGGATTGTGTACAGTGCAAAGATAATGGTCTAGAGGTATGTTTTCTACCATCTAAAAGTTGATGTTAGCTAGTTAGTGACCTGTATCAGTCTTGAATCTGGTACTATAAGATGTAGGACTCGAGTCAAACAAACATCCTAATAGTTGTATTACAAAGATTTTTTTTCACTGTTTTTACAAAATTTTGATCTGAAGTGCAAAATTTAATTGACAATTTCAGATGTATTATTGGCCTGTCTGTAGAATCTGGGTCATCATTTAATTTGTTTGTCAATTCAATATTTGTTATATTTTATTTAAGAAAGGTTAAGTTTATACTGTCAATAAATTTAGCTCAACATTGATAAATTACGATTGAATAGTTTATTTGGCAATTAGTGATATGGATTACGATTTTTTATGATATATTCCATAGCTGTAGCACTTAAAGTTCAATATTGATAACTTCTCAGGCCCTAAGGCTTCGTAGGCATGCAATCGTCGTGTTGGCTTTCATAGCATCTTCTGGAAATTCGGGCTTCGAGGTGTTATTTAATCCAGAGACATCTAAACGGATCAATTTTCTGGGTATGATTGTGCAAGCATTGGCTGCAGAGGTGGATGCAGAAGCAACAGAGTTGGCCGGAGCGGCAGAAATTTGTAAAGAAAGGTAATATTAAATACCTACAGTTTGCTTATCAAGCACCAGTCAGTGTTACTACAATTAAGTAATCGTGGGAGTTATTAAATGTGATTATGCTACGTGAACATCGTATGGTGAGACATCATGTGATTGGTGGGGTCTGGTCAAATTCCTTCACTAGTCTCATGACTAGTCCAGATTAATCATATTGTGGGGTCTTGGTGACTCATTCATGTGACGACGTTTCCTCAATTCATATTGCTACAGACACCAAACAGGCAGCTGCCATAAGTTAGATATGCTGTTGCCCATATCTTACTCCTGCTATTTTCCCTACTCGATGTTCAAATCGTTAATTATCCATCAAACGCAGTATTAGAAATGATTTGACAAACAGCATTGGAAATTTGATTTGTGCTGTCGGTCTTGCTTTATGATACAGTTGCTTCTTCATGCAGGACCTCACTTGTAAGAGAGTCCCTGATTCTTCTGAACAGATTGGCATCAAGTACCATTTACTCGGCCACTGTCTTGGGAATCCTGACAAGCAGCCGAGATATGGCAAGCTTGACCACTGATGTTGCAAATAGAATTTCCAAGAGAGGCCGAATGAGTTCCATCTCTGCCGTCATGAATACAACAAAATTGGATGCTGAGATAAATGACTTAGCCAGGGTTTTCAGATCAAGAGTTTACTCCTACTTGGGTAATACTGTTTTCTGATTTGGCAGTAGGTCTGATCAGCAGGTCATGATCGAGTTTTTTCTGTTTTGTATCACCAGGTGAGATCAGAAATCTCAACTAAAAGCAGAAGTAAGATCCGTCGATGTTCATTGAGGGTTTTTAAAACTCTTTGAAGATTTGACTGTAGACCTTCAACGATTTTGGAAGGTTGTTTTTGCGGTAAATACTTGCCAATTGTATAATTCTTGGAAAGAGGAAGTTATTTTACTTCAATCTGTAATAGGCAAATTTTGCGTTGCCCTGTTTTTGTCTGCAGATGAGGGTACCAATTTGTATATAAATTGAACTATTGAGATCTGAATGGATTTGGAAGTCGGTTGTACCTCAATTACTTGATTTAATATAGTGAATCTCCTCGTAAGAAAAAAGAAGAAAGGAATCTGAATGGGAGCATTAGTCATACCTAAGCATGGTAGGAAACGGAGGCCAAAATTTGCATGGGAGCCATCAGTTTTAACCAACCCTTTTCACTTCTTGTTATTTAATCTCTTAAAAGACTGAGCAGCACACTTGATTCTTGAATCATCACCAAGCCGCAGAAAAATAAGAAAAATGGCTCAGCTTACGTGCTTCAAAGATTCTCTCCGTCTCAGATGTGTCTAGAACAAAAAAAAAAAAAAAAAAAAAAAAAAAAAAAAGG
>JAJJMB010011095.1:5151379-5291769 GCA_023531105.1 Papaver atlanticum
AAAAAAAAAAAAAAAAAAAAAAAAAAAAAAAAAGGAAAAAATGTGCACACGGCTATCTTATGAAAGTCCATACGAGTCTGAGGTGAGACAGCCCAGTGCAGTAAGGAAACACGGATAAAAATGTAAAGACTACGTTCAACTTTTTACTTATTTGGCAAATTAAATAAACACAACAACAGATATCATCTCAATCAAAAGAACAATCTATGATGAGGATAGTCGGAGAAAAAAAAAGAAGCTGCATCCAAGAAAAAGAAGACTGTTGCTAAATTTCAGTTCTCTGAAGTTCATTTCAAGATAACAGTCTCCTTCAGAACATGTTACAACACACTTTCAGTGATGATGGTTCTGAACATAGCGAAGGCCACAGTACTTGCAAATCGCTGGCGCTTTCAGATCTAGACATATGAACTCAATTGGGTGACCAAGTGCAGGGTCATTATCTGCACCCAAAATCCAGATACAACATCAATCAACAGAAAAAGAAAAAATATATAATGATGGAAGCGAACATGTGCAAATGTTGATACAACCGAGAAAACCGAAAATAAATTTGTCTTTCCCTGTTATAGGATGATAAGAGATTCCTCTGAGACTGAGTATGAGTTATTTCCAATCTAATGTTTCACTCTTCTTTTCTTGCTATCGAATCAACTCATCTTATTTTCTTACATAATATCACTGGAAAAAAGAAATAATATATAACTACTGTTTGATAACAGTTACCTCCTTCACAGGCGACAATCCTGCCTTTGACTTCAATTGGTGGAACTTCATTGATCAATTCCATGGGAGATTTCTTGCTTGTATCCTATAATTAACAAAAAAAAGCTCTTGAAAACACGAATATTACAAGCCTCAATCAAATCAAATGTAAATTTCATGGGAAACAAATAAGAACACTCATGCAGACACGATCCTGTGCAAGTTTAAGATACTATGTACTTAAGCCCAAGATAAAAATCATTCCTCTGTCCTACTTACTATATGCACATGACAATATGCAAATTGTTCTTTGCGAAAAAACGCAAGGGGATAACAACGAAAGAGATTTGTTTACTTCTAACACTGAAATATAAAAGCCTCTGGCCTGTCAAGGTTTAACAACTTCTATGCATGGAAGGTTGAAGATTCCTGAAATATTCGTTAGCTTCATTGGTCAAATGGAAGAGCCAAGTCCAGTTATAAATGCATCTCTGCCAATCTTTCTAAGGTATTAGACATCAACAGATATGAACATCGAGTTCCCACGGGTCCTATCATTCAAAATACCCCTAACAGGAACCGTGCTAAGAAAAGCACTGCATGAACATGAAGCTGAGAAACAAGAGCATATCACTACCTTCAAACTATAGGGGCTTACTTGTAATTTATCAATTAAATGCAAGAGCTAGGATATCAGAAACTGAGGAGTTTAAGCAAAAGGGTCTTGATAAATAAGAAGTGAAGTTGATGTGTAAGCAACCAAAACAAATTTCAGAAAGCATTCACTACCGCATCAACAGAAACAGCAGACAAAAAGTAGATCAAACTTCAAAGGTAGAGAGCATAATGATATTAACAAATACTGTATGGAAGTGCAACTACATTGGTCTCTCTATAAAATCAATGATGTCTTGTTTTGGGTTACATTTTACTTTAACATCGAATTTCGATGACATTCAGATACAACTTACTTTACTTCCTTTTTTCTCAAATATAGGTATTATTATTAGATAAAAAATGGATAACAATGGGGTTCAATCAGTAAGTAAATAATAGCGCCTGACAAAATTCCGTATCATCAATTACAGATTATCTTGGTGGTAATAGCAATGGATCAAAATCTAACCAATCAAGCAATATGGTTTTATTCAATTTGTAAAAGGAAAGGAAAAAACAAAGGAAGCCCTAACTATAAAACAACAAAGCAACTACGAAGGGGGAAATTTAAAACCCTAAACTGCAAAGAGAGAAGCAAAATGTTTACGATAGGAAAGAAAAAAATGAAGATAGCAGTAAACCTGCATCCATTTGGCGGTGTGTTTACTGATTTGACCGGCGACTAGACTGAAATTTCGAGTGTTGGAAGGAAGGTTCTGCAAAGATGGATCGGTAACTATGGATTTCAAAAGCTTTGACGCAGAGACAACCCCATTTCTTGCCATCGCGAGAATACGAAAGAGAGGAGAGATGGAGAAATCGAGTATTGTTTTAGGTGCGGTGCAACACAACTTACATAGGTAAATTCATTGGCTCCGTCAAAACATGATTGTTAAAGGGGACACTAGTACTATCCGGTATCAATCTAGAAATCCATTGGTTAGGATTGTTTTGTTTTGTAAGATTCGGTAGCTCCTTTCGCAATCATGCAAGTTGGTGTCACATTGTGAAACAAAATAAAATAAAATATAGTGATTCCAAAGTACGAATCAGTCTAGTATTTATTTAAAGAAGATGATGATGGAGTTATCCTTCGCAAACTTAACTTGATGCACATGAGTCAACAATCAGAACTTCTTGGAACTAACACATAAAAAGACAGTAGTAACTACGTATTTTCACCTGAAAAAATAAAAGGAAAAAACCTCGATCAAAACCCCAGATTTCAGTATTTACCACATTTAGTTTGCTTAGACGAGATAAAAAACGGAGAAAAAACCACAGATATACAAAACATATCATCATTTGAAAACCTATAACAAGAAGAAAACACAGACAAAATTAAATGGAAAAATTTCAATAGCAGTAAACTAAAAAAAAATCGTGAAAAAGAAACAACAAGACATAAGCCTGTCATCACATCCAAAACAGCTTAACAACAACCAGAAAGTGAAGATTTAACAGTAGATCTAGTAAAGAAAGTTAACATATGAACGAGGATTTATGTGAATATTGTTTTGACATAATCAAAACTAGTATTTTGCTTGATGTGCACATAGTTGGTGCACAAGGTGTATGCATGTATGACAGTAACTCCGTTGTTTATCGTTATGAATGTATATGATTTCATCCATGTTTGTAGGTGTGCACACCTTTGGTGCATCAATGCGTTCTCTCATGGATATAAGATATGTTTGTGGGTATGAATGCATATGATTTTCTTCCATATTTGTAGGTGTGCACATAATTGTGCACCAGTGTGTACTCTCTCACGGATATATATATATATAATCTCTTCCATGTTTGTAAGTATGTACATAATTGGTGCACTTCTTATGGATATATGGTCTGTTTGTGGGTATTAATGTATATTATTCTCTTTAATGTGTGTAGGTGTGCACATAGTTGGAGCACCAGCGCATTTCCTCATGGATATATAATTTGTTTTTATGTATGAATATATGGGTTTTTTCCCTGTCTATAGGTGTGCACATAGTTGGTGCATCGATGAATTTTCTCATGGAAATAAGATTTTTGTGGGTATAAATGTATATGATTTTCTTCAATGTTTGTTGGTTTAGACATAGTTGGTGCACCAAAGTACTCTCTTATGGATATAGCTCTATTTGTGGGTATGGATGTATGTGATTTTTCATGTTTGTAGGTGTGCAAGTAATTGGTGCACCACTATATATAGGTCTCTTGTGAATATGATGTATGCGTTTTAGTCACTATTTTGATTTGTGCATCTTTGTTAGAATTTTCGTAGATAAAGAAAACATTACGAGTTAATTGATGTTTGATCCTTAATTTTCGTCCAAATGCAGTGTTTGGTCTAACATTTGTCCAACTCAGTGGTTGGTACGTGGACTTCGCATTAACCGTGCTGACTCCGCTAAGTCACGATGGTTTTTTACTAATTGTTAATATTTAAAAAAATAATCTAATTACTTACGGCGTTAAGATGGTCGTTATGTGAAAACATCTTTTTGGAACTAAGTTTTTTGTGTCATTTTAACAAACACATAAAGACCAAAATAAAATAAAATTGTTTTTAGTTCAAAAATGGTGGTTGTATGCGTGATGAATACACCTTCACTTGATCCCACATCTTCGCCTTCAGCAACCACTCCTGTCTGTACTCACCAACAGTTTTTGATAACAGCACCATCATTCCATTCATAAAGGGTGTTGTTGAAGCTATCGATCTTTTATAACCTTTTTATTCTTTTCAAACTCAAATCCAATTAAAACCCAACTTTCTCTTTCCTTTTCAAACTCTAGAAAATCTTCAATGTCCATAATATCCATCATCAAATCATACAGGAGCAACACCAATGATTGGTTTCATTCTAGGTTTTTATGTCAAAAGAAAACTAGCCTTGTTTTTACTTGACTTGGATCTTGTTTCATCCATCAATGGGTTGATTTCATCAAATCCAAATTACTTGATTTGTATCTTTGACACAGTAATAATTATTTGTTGTATTTTCAGATTTTTTTTAAAGAGAAATTGAACCTAAATTAGGCTTTGAAAGAAGCAGTAAAACCTCTCGTTAGTGAAACACATATTGATTATCGCAAAAATAAGTCACGAAAAAAATGGAAATCATGTCTTGTTTAACAGTTCGTATTTCTCGCAAGGCAGAGCAACCAAGTCTTCAAACACGAAAATAAATTCCATCGATTAATCAATTCAAAAACTTAAAATCAAACAACAGATAACATTCAGATTAGTTTTAAAATCTAAATGTTCATTAGCACTAGTTATTATTGGAGACTACCTCTGCAGCAAAGTGAAATTTGAAGAAAAACCTTAGCAACAAATCAATCTAAAGATTACATCAACTAGATCGATTGAAAAATATAAGATAAATGAATCTCTCTTATGAAATGGGTCTGATTTCATTCTAGGTTTTGGAAGATAAAATAAAGGACTTGTGATGGGATTTTAATTTATAAACCGCAAGCGTACGGCTGTCTATTGGACAATATACAGATGTGTTCGTTCTACAGGGACTAAAATTGTTACTTTCAACTTCTAATTAAAAAAAAAAAAAAAAAAAAAAAAGGTACCTAGATCAGTTGGTCATCCCCGTTCCCCAAAGTTTCATGCGTTCCAGGAGGTCCCAGGTTCGAGCCACCAATGGCGTAATATTGCAGAAATTAACATGGAAGGTAGAGTTAGTTTGCCCCCCTTGTGACACAATCTCAGCCCCCCTATCCGCTTCGGCTCCCTTGGCTAGGTTACCCATGAGGCTCGCTGGTAGGCTACCACAACAACCTGTTTAATTAATGTAGTAGTATGTTGTTGGAGCTTAGTTTGTTAGGCTTCCAACTAGTTAATGTAATACTCTTTATCCAATAATAAAAAAAAAACTTTAAAATTAAAGCTAATAAAAATAGGTAAATAAGAAAGCCACCAGGGCTTTGGATTCCACCAAAATACCTATTTCATCTCAAAACAATATTCATATATATCACTCCAGACAGTATTGAAGTCAATCTCATGTCTCGGAAAATGTTGCAATTAAAATAAATATACAACTTTTATTGTAAACCCGAAATAGTTTAAATCTCCTTCGCTTATAAAAACTCAATAGCCGAAGGCTATTCAAAACGGTTAAAAGAACAAAACACTTTTAGAAGAGAAATTAATAAGCAGATAAATCCAAACGAATATTTTATTAGATAATACATGGGTTTCTTACATAGTAGAATTGGCTTCCTCCTCCACCCTAGCGGAGAAATTACTCCATTAGAGAAATTAAAAGAATGAAATAAAAAATCTACTCCTTTTGCTCAGACTCCGGACCACCTTCCTTGATTGAATAACACGGTATATATAGGGCCAGAAGAATCCTACCTTCCATTTTAATTCCCATCATTACATTATCAACCTAATAGAAGTTTGCCATGTGTTAAGTGATTAACCAATTACCCAATAGTAGTGTGCCATATCGTCCCTTTCTGCATCACTTTACACCATTTAAAGGAAAATAATACCCAATATGTGAGAGAATATTTTGGATTATTTCTCATGCATGCCATTTATTTTCTCAAATCTCCAAATCTTCACGTATTTATTTTCGTGATGCATGTAGGCAATTCTTTCCTAATTCGTCATTTTGCAAACCATAACTCCTTTGGATTTCCTTAATGGGATAAAAGGAAAGATAAATTTGCATGGTCAAAGTGTCGACATTGTTACAGTTACGTCCACGGTTTGAACCATTTGCTTCAATCTTTGTTCCCTTCCAAAGTCCATATTTTCTACGCTCAAGCCCAGTTTTAACTATTTTTCGAGTCATAATCCATTTTATTCATGTACCTACATAAATAAAATAAATACCCAAATTAGTACAAAAATAAGCACCAATAATATATATTATCAGGACTAATTCAGACACAAATATGTGTCTATCAAATACCCTCAAACCTATATTTTGCTTGTCCTCGAACAAAACTAAAATAAAAATCCTAACTCACTGTCGTAGGCAATGCTATTGCACTTAGCGTGTGCAACAAGGTTTTAAACCCCTAGGTGACTCTAGTGACCGAGTTATAGTCTCGGGAGGGCTTACAAGAGGTGTACCCACAAAACCTTTACTCCAAACCCTAGCTACCTGTGAAGAATTCAGGAATGACACTAAAGAATCTCCTTGGTTGACATATTTTCATTGACTACAGGAGGAAATACCCTGATGCGAATCATATTCATATATAAGTGACAGAGCTTTACTTAGATAGTCGCACTATGGACATCAATATCCGAAATCAAACAAATCACATGTATAGATTAATAAGATGGATATAGAGGTAGATGGTTTAAAACGATGTTGACAAAGGTGAACAGTGTTTCCCATTTCTGTCTGAAGGCCACTGCCAAGATGAATCCTATCCTAATGGACTGAGATACTGGTCTAGACTAATATCAACACAACTGGCATATACAAGGGAAACAACGGTCGATAATCCTAATTCTAGATCAACTCAGCTGGCATATACAAGGGAACCAGCGGTTGATTTTATTGAACAATAATATACTTTTAATTTTTCGATTATTTTTTCTCTAAAATTAACGACATGATTAGATCTTTCAGATCCAAGCGCATGCTTCTTGTCAGCAGATCACATGGTAATTCCCATGGATCCTGCATTCCATGCTTGTTTAGGCGACGAAGACAGAGAGAACATACACATATTGTTATCCAAGTGTTAATCTTTTTTTTTTTTTTTATTTTAAAGCAATTATTCCATTTGTTTTGATCCGTGAAAAGCCTTCGGCTATTGATTTTTTATAAGCGAAGGAGATTAAACTATTTCGGGTTTACAACAAAAGTTGTATATTTAATTTAATTGCAACATTTTCCGAGACATGAGATTGACTTCGATACTGTCTTGAGTGATATATATGAATCTTTTTTGAGATGAAATGGGTATTTTGCATGATTAGTTTGGTGGAATCCAAAGCCCCGTGGCTTTCTTATTTACTTATTTTTATTAGCTTTAATTAATTATTTTTTTTCTCACTTTATTTAATTAGAAGTTGAAAGTAATAATTTTAGTCCCTGTGGAACGAACCCGCATCTGTATACTGTCCAATAGACAACCGTACGCTTGCGGTTTATAAATTAAAATACCATCAAGTTTTTGGTGCCGCTGCCGGGGACTCAAAAAAGTTGTTATTTTTAGTTTCTATTAAATTTGTAAATATTTGGATAGTTTAGAAAAAAAATATTTTATTTTATTTTCTTTCTAGATTTTACTTGGGGATCTTTCTATTTTTGGTGAGCAGGATAACTTGGCATAAAAGTGGAAGATAAAAAATTTCTGCCAAAAAGGTAAGTAAGATAACCCAAGGTTTTATTTTTATTTGTTAGATATTCATTTATTCTTGTAAATATTCAGATTAGGGAAAATTCTTATTATTTAGATTTTGTTACAGGACCTACGGCCCATGGATGTGCGGTCCAACTAGATTCCTAGGGTTGTATATAAAGGAAACTATGTAATGCTTCTACTCTAATCTCCTAATAAGATTGTTCTTCTCCTTCTTCTGTTTCATCTATAATTCTCCTAAAACAAGTTATTATGCACAAAGCTTTACCGATTGATTTTTTTTTTCTCTACACGGATTACCGTCATGCTAATGTTGAAATCGCTAGAATCAAATCAGCTAAGTTTTTCTCCTATTTTTTTCTTCCCTTTTCCTGATTTTGATTTCGGCATATCTAATATAATCGTGACTCTGGATGGACATACTAGCTATTAAATCCTGTGATAAAAATTTGAAATTGATATGATCGTACTGTGTATTTTATGTAATTCAATTGCAATCGGGTGATTACATTTTATAGTACGACTAATTTATGTAATCGATTGGGTGATTAGATTTTATAATACTAATACGGGTGTATATCTGTGATGGGATCAAATATGTATGTCAGTCCGTCGTTTGGAAACCCCTCTGAAAAGAGGAGAAGGAAAAGTTCCGATCTGGGGAAAAAGGAAAAGGAAAAGCCAAACCGGTCCAGTCAACCCAATTCGGTCATATCCGATCCGGTCCAGCCTCCCCGATCCGGTCCAATCCGGTTCGGTCTGATCCCTATTTTCCAGTTCCTGGGCATGCGTGACCAAGGCTATTCTGGTTTTATGTATATACAACGGGAACCAAAGTTTGAGGTATGTAACATAACATAGAATGTTTGTTGGGCTAATTTACTTGTTTTTAGAATTAGAAAATGCGTAGTTCTGGGTTTTTTTTGTCTTAATATAAGTCCATATCATACAAACGGTCAACTTAAACTGTAATTGTTGATCTCGACCATTAATTTTTTTGGTTTTATTGTTATTTGTTCTCTTGAATATGATATTGGCTATAGTTGAATGATGCCTTTTGTTCAATTGGTTGTACCAACTCGATTCCAATGTATTCATTTGGGAAGTACTTGAACACCATTTTTGCATATTTGTTATTATCTCCCTAAATTTGAATGTTCAGTGGGATGTAATCCACTTGCTCGACTATTAAAGAGTCGGTAGTTTCAAAAGATACGTTGCAAATAAAATCACATGTATTCTAATTTTTGTGGAAGAACTCACAAAAGGTGATATGAGTCAGAAAATTTCCATTCCTCTACTTCATCCATGATACTAATGAACCAGTATATGTTGAAGTATAACAACAAGAGAACTATCTTTAGTAATCTATTCAACCTAAAGTAAGTGGTGACATGTGTAGTGAGATTCTCTTGGCATGTTGAGATCAAGAAATTTCTCAAATTAATCTAAATAGATAAAAATTGAAAATGGAAAGAACCCCGAAGTAACGAGGGTTAGACATACCGACTCATATAAAGCATGTGAAAATGGACTTATGTATCATGAGACAAATATGTACTTTTACTCCCGGTAGTAACGACACCAAAGTACATGTATCAACTGAACATGGGATGAAGCTAAGATGTAATTCTAGCTCTCATTAAAGAGTTGGGAATGAATCTTCTTACCGGTATTAGTACAAGCAATGCAATGCAAGTACCATGTAGTAACCAATTTCCATAGGAAGGTCATGCTTTAGACATCTACTTTAATGACAAGAAGAACTTTGCTCGGCCAATTGATTCTTTAATTGAACTACATCCAATGTCTGCGCTTATGGAATGAAAAGTACATCATTCCCACGAGACATAAATTCTCTAAAGCACTTGAGATATGTCTGGATGAAACGTAACATATATTCACTTTAAAGTACTTGAGTTGAATCCGACTTTTGTTACGCAATAAGGCCACACCACTTATTAAATCTCTCAAGACTCAATGTCTAACTGATAGTGGTTTTTCTCCCACTAATTTAAGGAATACACACTAGTTTTTGAACTAATTCTTTATAATGTGACTACGATGATTGGATCATCGAGCGAAGCAATGCTCAAATTTTGTTTCCAAGATGTAACAAAGATTAAAAGTCACAAAAGCCCTATATGTACCGAGAGCTAATCACCTTGTTAAATTCCAAAGAGACCCATGCAAGTGGATATCATATGGAAACTCACAATGATGAGAATGTAATTGATTGCATATTTTATAGTCTCTAGTATATTTGGAAGGAAATATATCTTAGAGAAACTAATGAGTCAATCTAGTGAAATGTAAATCACTATAATATTTGGATTATTGAATCCATATTGACTCCAACGATGAAATATTGGGAATTGACTCATACAGGCTTTGACATAACCATAAAGGCACTTTGGTTGTGACATGATGTTTCGTTTTGAAAGGAATCATAGTACATCACTGTGTTTGAGTGGAAGAGACAATGGGAAAAAGATTTACAGAATGCAAAGTGACGGCATATCTCTCAATAAGTGTTTTCTAAAGTAGTAGATGCACAACCCCCCTTCCCATTATGCTTTTAGGTGAGAAAGCATATCACTCATTTTTATAAAGTCTTCAGTAAATCGGGACCGAGACCATCCTAAGATGCAAATGGTAAAAATTTCATATTACAAAGAAAACAAGGTGAAATTAATAAAAATATTCATCCAGAATGCGGACCATTAAAGTGACTTATGGCTCTGGTGAATGTTTTGACATTTTGGACTAGTTATAGTTCCCAAGAAATTTGTGTTTGGAAAACTACTAGCACATATTTTACATGTAAGGGATCACCACCCCTTGAAATTGCTAGCTAGTGCACATCAAGAGGACTTGATGGTTATTGCATATTTAATAGGATGAATGCAGAGCATCCTATACCTCATGGTCTCGCAAAGGCTATCATCAATGGTTACAGATGATGTCTAAGGAATAGGTTATGTGTACCAACCTATCTTTTATTACTTTGGGGATATGCAATATTACATGCATCTTTACTTAATTCGTTTTAGAACCCAATATTAGTCAACCGTTTCTGTGTACCAGTTGGTAACTAGATTTAAGCCTGACATTCGTGTTCTTACGTATTTTTGGTTGCACTATATATGTGCCATTACGACTCCACATCGTACTATGATGGGTCTTTAAAACTATTAAGTAGTTATGTTGGAAATAAGTTCCCAACAATTATCCACATTTTAAACCTTTTGGCAGGAGATCTCTTACCGCTAGATTTGCGGGATATCACTTTAATGAGCCAGTCTTCCCGTCGTTAGGGGGAGATAAAAAAAGTATTTTCTAAGGGAACGGCAGGAATTGTCGTGGTGTGTTCCCACTATGTCTCATATTGATTCATGTACTCCACAAATGTAAATGTGAAGTGACAAAGAATAATTGATTTTCAAAATGTACACTGATGTCGCTAAAGTGATGAGATCACACATACCAGCTGCAAACCTACCTGCGCAAGGTTACAAATCCTCAATAAGGGATATACACCATAGACTACGGTGTTGCAACTACACTTAGTGGAAGTGTGGTTGAGGCCGTGGCTCTATAAAGGAAGTTGGAGAGACCACTTGGTTCGATTAATCCCCACCTAGAAAGGAAGTAGGTGAGTAAGGCATAACTGATTTATATCATCATAAATCATCTCATAAGATTGTCTCTGACTATGTCCATGAATCAAACTGGAGGACGCTCCAAAGTTTAATGATTCCAAAGAACAATGACATCCCAAGTGGATTATGATAATGCTCACGATTCAATGGAAATACCATGCGAGCATATTGATGATTAATTTCATATACACTTGCTTAACAAAATAGAGCAAGATAAGATCGAACCAAGCTCCTTGTTGCTTAATGTCAACGAAGAGCATATTTGGCCTATACAATCCAGGTAGAACTTGGTTCTTTGACAAATATACAGGTATTTGGTATGGTAGTGCTAACCAACCAAGTGTAAAGCCTATTGGACATGCATGATTAATTTTTCACAAAGCATAATGATAAGAAAACAGTCTTAAAGTATAAAGACTCTCCTTGTGGCGCGAGGTTTCTCACAAAGCCCTGGAATTGTTCTCTTGTAATGAACGTTATAGCGTTCCGCTACTTAGTTATCTTGGTAATTTCAAAAGGACTTGAAATGCAGCATATGTATGTGGTCGTTACGTATCTCTGAAAGAATCAAGAGATAAAATATATTCACAAAAGTACTTGGTAGCCTTTTGTTGCCCAAATCAAGTGACTCTAAACCACAGAGTGCGTTTACAGTTAGATAGAACGCTCACTTATAGATTGAAGCAATCAGACGGATGTGGTATACCCGTCAAAGTGACTATTTGATTTGTAGGGGATATACAAGTAAGTTATTTTTCCTTGCGTATTCACAAGAAAGTTCATGATTTGGAATTGTAGCTATCCATGTCGATGGTACAGACATGATGGGCACTCTTGATGTAATAAGAGACCTTAAAAGCTATTTGAAATCCGAATTTGAGATGAAAAATCTGGGAAAAGCTCGACCGAATACTGAGTTTGTGGTATATTATTCCACCAGTTTGCATATGTCTAAAGTTTTCAGGCAATTTAACAAAGACATGCATCCTGATAGCACTCCCATGATTAGTCGAGGTTCAAATGTAAGTAAGTGACCATTTCGTCTAAAGGAAGATGACGAAGATGTGTTGGGAGATGAAATTCCCATATCTAAGTACGATAGACGCATTGTTGTACTTAGTATAATAATGTACTCGATTAAATTTTACATCCTCTGGGAACTTGTTAGCTAGATATAGCTTAGCGCCAACGCAACGTTATTGGAATGGTATAGTGAATGTAATCATGTATTTAAAAGTAACCATTGACATAAATTTGTTTTATCCCTGCAAAGACATAAAAAGGAATGCTAATGAAAGTGCAATCCAAAAGTTGTTGATTATGCAGGAGCGATGATCTCTTTTCCAACGAAAGTAATCAGGGGGAGATATGGTAAACTATTTTCTAAGTCATTACTGATATTCACTTTCGAAAAGTACATGACTAAAGGAACTGTCTGGAACAACTCTGAAAGTAATCAGGGGGTGATGCCAACATCAGGGGGAGGATCCAAGGATATGATGTCGACATATTTTACTTTGTAATTGAAGTTGTGTTGTACTCTTTTTTCCCTTCGATCGAGAATAGTTTTTCCCAAAGGGTTTTGCTACTCGACAAGGTTTTTAGCGAGACAACACCAAAAACATCAAATATGTTGAACGTTGAAGACATAAAGATCGCATTGATATTTCTTAAAATATCTGAATCAAAGAAATGAAACACGATAGTCTGTTAAACAACGTAACTTTCAGAATCAACAACAAGGTCTTATAAACATTCAAGTCACCAAAGTAAAATGTGATAAACTCCTTTTGACTGCATTAGACTAATGAAAATTGTCTGACATCAGGGGGAGAATCTAATGGTGTGTTGCACTATTTTCCTTCGTCGAGGTTACTTTTTCCCATAGGGTTTTGTTACTCGGCAAGGTTTTTAATGAGACAATAACAAACACCGGGAATGTAATTTTCAAGCTAAGGCTATTATCTTCCCCATGAGGATTTTATGCCTTAGAAGTTGTGAAGCAACTAGTCAACTTCAACGGAGCAAAGTGATCATCTGCAACGGATCACCTTTACTTACATCTGTCACGTTGTACTCTTTTCCCTTCGTCAAGGTTTTATCCCACTGGGTTTTTCTTGTCAAGGTTTTAATGAGGCAACGTATACGCATCCAACTATGTTCTAAGTTTACTTAATATTGTACTCTTTTTCTTTAGTTCAGGTTTTGTCCCTCTGTGTTATCCTGATAAAGTTTTAACAAGGCAATTAACTTAGACTCATCGGTTTTTGAAGATTGTATTGCATGTGATGAACTACATGTATAGTACGAGATAACATGTGAAAAGTTGTACCAAGGTTTTGTCCCACTGGGTTTTTCCTTGTCAAAGTTTTAATGAGGCAATTGATTTCGGAACAAGTAATCAAAGTGAACGACATTTGAAGAATTATATGTGAAGCACTATGTATAAAGTTTTGTTTTGTTATTGAACCGCACAAGGGGGAGTGTTACAGGACCTACGGCCCATGGATGTGCGTTCTAACTAGATTCCTAAGGTTGTATATAAAGGAAACTATGTAATGCTTCTACTCTAATCTCCTAATAAGATTGTTCTTCTCCTTCCTCTTATCTTTCTATGTTTCATCTATAATTCTCTTAAAACAAATTTTTATTTTATTGTACGTAATTAGAATAGGATTTTATTTTTGTAGTTAGATATTTATTTTTATCTTATCTTCTTTATATATATATATACATGTGCACACACCAATTGCATTTTCCGGCACCGATTTTAGTAAACTCGTGGTTTAGTACGGTAAACCCTCTGGGAGTTATCATCCGAAACACCACAAGCCTTAGTCTCATACCGTTGACCAGTCTTTGACTGTAGGTATATTCTGTTAAAGGTAACCTGAGTCTACCAATTTTAGTCGACCCTGCATTTGCATGTGCACATAAAATGTCGAGTTGGTATTATAAAGACCAATATAATGATTATCGTACTAAGTATCCAAATGGACAATATCCGTACTATGACCGTAGTGTGGATAGTACTTAGGACCACTACCAACCTTTTGAAGGTTATGGTTCATACCACTGTGATCCCAATTAATATTCGCACGTCCACCAGTCATACGAACAGGTGAATGAGCAATATTATAATGAAAAAAATGAGAGTTCTCCATATTTAAAGGATTTAATCAAACAGTTGCAACCAATTTCTGATGAATATAAAAATATTTTCTTAGAAGATGCACTCAAACAATTTCAATTGACAAGTCTTTCTTTAAATGAATCACTTAAGAAGTTCAATAAAACTATATGTGAATCTCAAATAATCATGGATAAAATGTGTGGGACTCTTAATAAGTATGAGGACCAAAATGCACCTGAGACTATTGCTCATAATGAACTTGAATTCCAAATAGTGTTTCCAATCTTACCCTTGATAATACATATAATTATTCACCTAATTTAGAGGATAGGGTTAGATCTGAAAACACTGCATGTTTAGATAAGGTTTAACCATCCTCGTATTGTTATGATGATGAGGATAGTGTCGATGAAGAATTTAAAATGTGTAGTCATAGTGACGAGGAAATTGTAATCCTAACTGAGCTACATGAGAATAATGTTGTTTCCAGTTTAAATCCTAATAATATTGATGATTATTCACCTATTCAAAAGGAAATGGATTTGACTAGAGATACCATAATTTTAGACAGTGAACTATATTCTTGTGATTATGATGCCGATGATGGTTTATAGGAAAGAGTTTATCCTGAGACTAGTGGTTTAGGGTCCAGCGATTCGGAAACAATAGTCTCTGCTGAGGATTATAGAAATGTAGAACCACTTGATTACAATCTAGAAGAGATAAAAGACCATGTTCCTAAATCTGACAATTTAGAAATTAAGGAAATTGTGACTAGTTCGTCCAAGGACATTGAGAACTCTAGGTTTGGGGGTGAATATCATTCTCCCTGTGGTTTACCTTCGACTTTTATAAAAGTCCCTAACTCGGGACTTGACATATGTGCCTCTACCATCTTAAAAGACTATCTTCATGCACGTTTTTATGAACCTAGTTATGTCCAGAAAGAAACTCAATTGTTAGAAACCCGTCATACTGTTGATGTGGTACATCCGGTCCATGATACCATAATTGACTTTGTTGTCCCACCAAGATTTTATTTACCAAATGTGGCAGTATCTCAATTTGAAATGTTTCATTATATAGTTTTTGGAACTAAACCTAATTATTTTAGGAAATTAGAATCGTCGACACATTTTCTTAAGAATGACCACCACTTTCATTGTGGTCAACTGTGTGAGTCAAATATAATTGACTTAGAGGATCCCCAACTATTTAGGTTATCATTATGTGCTTCTAAGTTCTTATTTGAATTTTTCTAGACTCTGCAACCTGATCCTCCGGATCCTGTCTATGAGGAAACTCATCCAGTGAAAATATTTTATCTAGACCCTTTTATAGAACCTGAACCCGAACCACAACTAGATATAGTTGTCTTAAATAGAAAACTTGACAAGGGTGTATTTGGTTGGTTCAGAACTTTCTTAGCCTGCTGCAGTTTCTTCTATTTGTGATAACATTATTTGATTCAAATGACCCACAGTTGTTCCGGCTATTACTTTATGATTTTATGTGGTGACTAATTCTTCTGATGTCTGGCAGAAGACTTTAAACTTGACACTTCTTGGGAGGTAACCCATGCTCATGTGACACAGTAATATCCTTCATTATTTCCTTTACTTCAAGTGGTAACAATTTCTCCTTGTTCATGCTCTTAATTTCATCTTTAGAACATTGAGGACAATGTTAGATTTAGGTTTGGGGGTATGGGAGAAACTTTATAGTTTCATTTTGAAACTCCAGAGCCTAGAAACTTGTGCCAATTCAGGATGACACTAACCAGTCTAAGTGGATGGAAATATCTTGGTTGTAGGAGTTGAGGAACCCAATAACATAGTCTATTCATACAAAAGACAGAGTTCAGGTGTTAGAATGGAATCATCACATTACGTTCTGTTTTTATTTTTATATTTTTTGATCTTTTTGATCAATTCAATAAAATTATTAAAAAAATATATATAATGAGTTCAAGACTCGTACAAAACTTTGGTTGGTAGCCTAGCAACAAGCTGAGTTCCAACACCTTTTTGAATAACAACACCTAATCTATGAAAAATAAAACTACCTACTCCACTACTAGTATCATTACAAACTAAACAATTTTTCAAACGCTTAAAAAAACACAAGGTATCCTCACCAAGCTCCCCCAAAGTAGAGGAAGCTAGAACGCCTAAACCATAGCCATGTGAAACACATTTGTCCAAGTATTTAGTACGTTTACGCAAAACAACATTTGAAATGGCTTTGCCGGGGACGAAAGCACGAACACCGTCTCCAGTGAAGGGTGAGACACCTGTGACATCCATACAAACATCTTTACCATTATCCCAATTTAAAACAAGGATGTCTGCAGGACGCAGATCTTTGTTATCATCAGATAAAAACCCAAGGGAAACTTCCTTACGAGTAGGTAAACCAGCCTCGTAACAAATTTCGGCAATTACATCACGAACAAGGTCATGTCGAAACTTGAGTCCAACATCCTTAGCACAATGAAGCGCATGATCACCGAAAATATCCATAGTTTTGTTACAGCTTAGGAACGAGCCATTATCCACAAATAAGGGGATACCAAGGCGATAACAAAGTACGGCTCTGAACAGTCTTGGGCCAAGACATTGGTTAAGCCCACTAATGGGTACAGACATAAGATAATCCTGTGCATGTTTGACACGGTAACATTGCCACATAATGGAATCTCTTGCAGACATAAAAAATTGGTTGGGGATTTGCTTCTCCACTGCATCAAAATAAGTAACTGCCAGGGAATGCATAGAAGGGGGGGCAGTATCATCGACGTGAAAGATAGAAGGAAGTCCACATACCTGGATAAATTTCTGAAGAGCCAACTGATAAGCAGAACCTTTGTCTGAGGATAGGTTACCAAGGATTACTTTTTGCACTGAAGCAGTCTGGGTCTGAGAAGCAAGATAACAATAAGTGCGGGTATCAGCCATAGTATAAATACCTAAACCACCCTCTTTGATCGGCAAGGTAGCTAATCTCTGTTGCAATGACCAAAAACCAGCTCCATCTCCAGTGATCAAAAGTCTCAGATAATGGAGAAAATTATCATCAAAAAGATCAGTGGCTTGTTGAAGAGCTGCAGGAATGGTAGTGCTCATTGTAAAATATAATCGTGACACACCAGTGCAATTGCGAAGTAATAGCATCTCACATTGAGGATCCTTGAGTTTTATTATTGCATTCATTAGTTGAACAGTCTTGTTCACCCTACTCAATAACATATCAATTATAAAATTCATATCCCAACTCACCGGGCCTCCCAAAAGTGTAACGCAATTAGTAGGTCTACCAATATCAAGGGGGAATACACCTTCAGCAATGCTTCTAGGATCAATAGAAAGCCAAAAAACCTCCATTTTCTTTATATTTAGATATAAACCCCTACTCGTCCCTTCAATTTCTATTATGCTCAAATCCTTGGCCACCTGAAGCGTATCACCGATAATTGTACCATCATCAAGGTACCAGGCGTGTAAATCAAGCTTACAACGGGAAGTAATAGACTTCACAGGGGGATGAAGTGTCAGTGTAAACAACAGAGGACCGAGCGGGTCACCTTGCTGGATTCCGAGTGCAGAAGACAAAATATATTGGTCATAATATAGTCTAGCAGGCCTTGTGTAGCAAAATTCAACCTAACGAGAAATACCCGGACAATGAAGGCGCACTTCTTTGATGAGATGAGATCGACTCACCATGTTGAAAGCATTTGAGAAATCAATAAGAAACATTGACATCTTGTCCGAAAGACCTTTCAACTCTAGGAGCCTATTTACAGCGTGTAAAGTACACTCACCTCCAACTGGCACACCCACACCAAATTGGTAATCCCCCAAATAAGAAGCCATGTCTTTGCCAACTGAAAAGGAAGCCACCTTAGAAACAAGTCTTCGCCAAACTGTACCAACCGCAATAGGCCTAAGTCCGCCATCAGGTTTAAGCAATGGTGTTAGGGGTGCACTAGCTATGAACTCACCTAAACCATTTGGGAATTTACCAGCCAACCAAAGGTTGACAACACCTGTAATCTATGAAAGCAAATCATCCGCGACTGCCGCTGCTGCCCCACTCATCACATCGCATAAGTGTTGTGCACGTAGTCCATCACGACCGCAAGAGGTACCTTTTGGGAAACTCTTGATGGCACTACGAACTGCACGTGAATCCACAATAATGGGATCAACATTGACATCATCACATGGGATGAAAGGTGGAGGGGCGCATGGATGTTTCAGCTACAGTTCCGAGTATGTACTCTCAGTACGGGGAGAAACACCGTTCGAAGATAAAACCCGAATAGCTGCTTTAAAATGTCCGCAGCTCATTTTCTTATGGCAAGCAATTATGTTAGCAGCTTCTTGCTTCTTTTTAACCGCCTGTTTATTGTCTTGTTTGCTACCTTTATGGCTGGGAAGTTGCAACAAATTATTAATCAGCGTGTAATAACCATTAGCTTCTTTCCAAACTGATAGAGCGTGATTAATAGCCGCGACTTGAAGATATTTTCTATTGCCGGACCTCTCTTTAACTGTGCACTTTGGTTTGTACAAAGTCAGGGTACAAATTGGGAGGAGAGGAAGCTGTATCCATACAAACATGTTAGCAGGACTTACTAACACTTTATCGAGGCAAGCCTTCAAGGTCCTCGAAAAATTTAATCGACATTGATGTGGTATACAAGTAACAGTAGTTATCTGCATTTGATAAGTTGCATTCAGAAGTTCCAGGGACAATGAAGCAAGCTCAGACTCCTTCGTAATCTCAGCAGAAACATTACCAACACGTACCTATGTAACCTCAGCTGGCTTTTCCACCCCATGAATTAGAAAATCCGCAGCTGAACCATTGAGAGGACCTGCAATTATATCTCCATGAACAACTCCATCTCGACCTTTACAAGGAATCTTCCAGGCATGGAGATGCAAGCAATGACAGCACAGCCACATATGAAGCTGAAAAAGAACCTTCTCCCAATTGCGATATACATTCATATCACTATTTAATAACCTTATCCATTTAAAATTAGATTACCTTAATACCCTCACTCATATAATATTTTTCTTTATTTCAAAATGGATCAAATTTCTTCCTCTACCACTTCACCACCACCACTAGCACCACCACCACCAACATTCAACTACCATTCCACCACCACCGTTCAACAACCACCACCTACCAACCGCGACCACCACTAATATTCCACCACCACTCCTTCACCACCACCAGCCCGTCGCCGCCACCACCACTGGTTCAGATATTTTTGTATCAACAACTGTAGTTGATCCAAATAAAAATAGAACTAACAATAGAAGTTGATCCACTTTTAGGGGATCAACAATGGTAGTTGATAAAAAAAAAAAGGATCAACAGTAGAAGTTGATCCATGTAAATGGAGTAAACTTGGCGTGAGTCGAACACGCATCATCTGACATGGAGTCAGTCATGCTACCATTGCACCACAAGTTCAACATTGGAAGAAATTTACATGATTTAAACTACAAGCATGATTTAAACTACAGAGCATGATTATACTTATCCAAAGGAAATATTGTCAACAATAGGAGTTGAAAGGATCAACAACAGTAGTTGATACCATAAAAAATTGGGTCAACAACAGGAGTTGATCCAAAAATGGGATCAACAACAGTAGTTGATCCAATAAAAAAATGGGTCAACAACAAGAGTTGATCCTATAAATGGATCAAGAACCGTAGTTGATCCCATAAAAACAGAAGTCCAAAGATATACATAAACAAAAATGGTAATGCTTGATCATTTCAAAATGTTGGAAAACAACAAAATGAGATTCCTTCATTTAAAACCATAAAAATAAAAATAAATAAAAATGTTCACATTCTACAAAAATGATACTCGCAATTAAAATGTACCCTTTATTTGCAAACTGATACTAGCAATTCAAATGCAACAACAAGAATGTCGTCATTCTACAAACTCTAGTTTTCATTTAGCAACAAAGATGAGTGAACAAAAAGATCCGAACCAAAACAGGCAAGGTAGTACATATTAGTGATATGTTAATATTAGAGTAACCTATTCATGATTCATATATGAATTTTAGTTAAACTAATGAGATCAGCAACAATTTTATCCTGTAAAAGTATGGTACGGTATTATAAGATGGCTATATTGGAGGATCTAGCATATCAACCTAAAAAATGATGTGAATCATAATTAACTTTAAACTAAAGCACTTAAACATGCAGTAGCTTGGGTTAGTTTATCAACTGAATAGACACCTAGCATAATAAATAAGAATCAAGGCCATTAGGTGTGTACCACTTTATCAACTGAATAGACACCTAATTTTGCTAAATCCGGAGAATAGCAAATAGCTCTTTGACCTCCATAAGCCGAACCACTAATTTTTTTCCATCTTCTACCTCAATAGCTATCGCTTAAATCAATGCAGCACTCAGATCATAAATTTTGGTCTTTGAAACTAAATCTCCTCAAAACTGGTTTCAAATAAAACAAGTAAAATAGTCAGTGATTGCATCACTTTGTGGCCACCTTAAAAAACTAACAACAATGTCCCATGTTTCTCTAATTTACGTGATTCACCAATTCAATTCAGTAACTAATTAAAACAGGTCATTGCACGTATAGAAGTACAAGATTGACAAGTATAAAAATAAAATTACTATGGTTTACTAACCAATGGAAAAGTTTGAGGCATGTTACCTAATTAGCATTTCAGAATCATTCCATGAAACTCCCTTCTGAACCTGCAACTTGTATACACAATTCTAACTTTGCTCCAATAAATGTGTCGAGTCAACTCCAAAATGCAACTCTACCATTAGTCCCCTATCATATTACTACAATTCGTATATTCCATCCTGTTTCAGACTCCAAATCCACCGCCGCCACCACCACCGCCACATACATTACCACCAGTGCAACAGTATAACTACTACCAACCCTAAAAATATCACAATTTAATCTATGTACGATCATTTAATCAATAGAAACTGAGTTACATCAATAAATCACATCAAAATTATGTGAGATTCAAATCAATTGTAGATTTCTAGGGTTTTTGGCACAAACCTGATTCATCGATCTATCTGGATTTTTTCTTGTTCCGATTATTTGTTTAATGAGAAGTTACCATAGATGAAAACCTAAAAATCACATCTCTCAATCACCTGAATCTTTAGATGATTTTGAAATCACCGACGACAGGAGGAAAAAAGATGAAGAAGAAGAAGATCAACTTATGGTGATGATGCTGGAGTAGGGGTTGTGCCGTAAGCATGAAAATAAAATTGAAATGACCGAACTGGTGGTGGCGGCAGTGGCGGAGCTGGTGGTGGTCGTTGCAGAGGTGTTGTTGGTGTTTGAAAGGAATTGAGAGAAAGAAAGAAACAAACAAAAATTGAAAGAGGAAGTGAATCGATCGAAACTTAAAAGAGGAAGGGTAAATATGGAAAGAAGAAAAATGTTAATGGACCCCTGATGGGCTTATAGATGAAGAAGGATATATTTATTGTATGATAAAGATATTTGTAAAGTCCATCAAAAGTAGGGATAGAAATTCAATTACCACTTTGCATACCCCCTACCATTTACCCCATTCTGGCAACCATCAAGGCTTTTCAGAGGATAGTGAAAAATATGTCATTTGCAGCTTCCTCTGCAATGGAAGAAGAAGAAGACGAACCCATGGATTCTTCATTCAGAAAACCAGCAGGAAAAGAAGGAGAAGGAGGCAGCAACAGGCTACGAGCTGAAGTCCTGGTTGATATAGGCATGTCTTCTTCACAGCCAGAAGACCAAAAACCCTAAAAAAAAATATAAACCCTAAAACGAGAAAAGGTTGAAAACAAAAATAAAACAGCGAGGAAGGAAAACAGAAAAGCCTCAAAAACCAATAGAAAAAGCAAAGGAAGAAAGAAGGGTTTGATTCCATGATGAATCCAGTGATTGAATCTGACTTTCTATCGTCAGAGAAATCGCCGGAGGGGAAGTCATGAAAGACTATTTCAGTGGTGAAATTTGAGGCTTTTTATGAGAGAAATCTTTTTGATTTTTTTTTTAAACAAAAAAATTGCAACTGCAATAATTATAAATTAATATTAACGTGACCACGAGAGAAGGACTTTTACTACTTGGATATTCACAACTTGTAATGCCTTGATATCATAAATCTCAACAACTTTCATAGTTTGATTTTCTTCGCTCTTGTAACGAAATCTTCAACCTTGATTACAAATTTTGCTCTTCCTTGTATTGTTGCTTTTAATTAAAGATAATAAAAATAAGTAAATAAGAAAGCCACTAGGGCTTTGGATTCCACCAAACTAATCATGTAAAATACCCATTTCATCTCTAAAAAATATTCATATATATCACTTAAGACAGTATCAAAGTCAATCTCATGTCTCGGAAACTGTTGCAATTAAAATAAATATACAACTTTTGTTGTAAACCCGAAATAGTTTAATCTCCTCCGCTTATAAAAAATCAATAGCCGAAGGCTATTCAAAGCGGTTAAAAGAACAAAGCACTTTTAGAATAAAAATTAATAAGCAGTTAAATCCAAACGAATATTTTATTAGATAATACCTGGGTTTCTTACATAATAGAATTGGCTTCCTCCTCCACCCTAGCGGAGAAATTACTCCATTATTACAAAAGAGAAATTAAAAGAATGAAATAAAAACTCTACTCCTTTTGCTCAGACTCCAGACCCCCTTCATTGATTGAATAACACGGTATATATAGGGCCATAAGAATCCTACCTTTCATTTTAATTCCCGTCATTACATCATCAACCCAATAGAAGTTTGCCATGTGTTAAGTGATTAACCAATTACCCAAATGGTAGTGTGCCATATCGTCCATTTCGGATTATTTCTCATGCATGCCATTTATTTTCTCAAATCTCAAAATCTTCATGTATTTATTTCCGTGATGCATGTATGCAATTCTTTCCTAATTCGTCATTTTGCAAACCATAACTCCTTTGGATTTCCTTAATGGGATAAAAGGAAAGATAAATTTGCATGGTCAAAGTGTCGACATTGTTACATTTAAGTCCACGGTTTGACCCATTTGCTTCAATCTTTATTCTCTTCCAAAGTCCATATTTTCCGCGCTCAAGCCCAGTTTTAACCATTTTTCGAGTCATAACCCAATTTATTCATGTAAAGATAAACAAAATAATGCAGAAAAGGAAAAACACAAGACACCAGAAATTTTGTTAACGAGAAAACCGCAATGGTAGAAAAACATCGGTACCTCATCCAGATTTGAACACCACACTGTATTAAGCCTCTACAGACACTAACCTACTATCATACTTCAGACTGGAATGTAGTTGAGACTGAAACCACTCTCCAAGCGATTCAGTTACACTTGCGCTCCTTACGTTTCTTGAACCTCGCAAGGCTCTACACACTTGATTCCCTTAGATGACGTCCTTTACAGCCTAAGAGTTGCTTCATCTGAAGTGAATACTTTTGATACCAATCTGCCTCTATAAGATAATCCTATTTAATTTCCGTTTAGATCAAAGATCAGGGTGAGAAAATCTGTTTGCAATAGACAAAGATAGCAAACCTCACAAATTCGGAACTTACGGTTCCCGAAGAGCAGCCTAGATTCTTAATCACCTCTCAAGAACACTCTTCAAAATATCAATTAAGATCAGTTTTCAGATATCTATCTTGAGGAATCACAAAGTCTAGGACGAAGAAAACTTTGCGATTACTATCTATCTTACTGAAAGAGATTACAAAAACCTCGATAACAGAAAAGCAAGATCAAGTTTCACGAACTCTCAAGGTAAAAATAGTCGGACATGGCTTCACAAATCCCCAAGGTGAAGTCTTTTAGTCGTAGACCTAATTATGTTTCTCAGACGAAACCTAGGTCAATAGAGGACGACTCTAGAATTAACTAGGACACCAAGTGTCAGGGATTGATTTCCCAGTTGAAAGAGCATCTCTATTTATAGTTTTTCCAAGACCAGGGATTGCTTAGAATTCAAGCTAAAATAACTTGAGAATCAAGCAAACTTTATTCTTGAAAAATACAATAGAAGAATATACACCTTGGTCTGATTACAGAACCGTGTATAACGACTGTTTGGTTTAGCAACATATCCAAAGAACTAAAAATAATTTAATGTTCATTTAAAACCTAAGAGTTTAATCATGATGCACCCGCATAAATGTTTAAGTGATCAATGAAGTCGTAAAAGTGTTTAAGAGAGTTCTAGCAATGCTAAACATATTAAAATAAGTCTTTGAACATTTGCTAAATGGTAATGCATGATTCTTTGCAGCTTGACATGCAGAAAAAAGTGTTATAAATAAATGATGACCAATGACCTTATCCACTGAAGATAAAACATGCTTCAAAGTGTTATATGCAGGATGACCTAGCTTCTTGTGCCAGCTTGCTAAAGAAGTAGTGGAAGTGAGTGCCTGTTTGAGTTGAGCAGCAGTGAACTCCATATGATATATCATATCTTTAACAGGACTAGTGAGAAGGACCTTGTGAGAAACCACGTCCTTCACAAAAAATTTATCATGATGAAATTCGAAGAAACAATTATTCTCCTTTGTAAATTGATGCACATAAATGACATACTTAGTTAAATGGACCATGAAGAATATTTGAAAGAGTAAATTTGACATTATTATCATGCTGAAAAACTGAAGAACTAACATGAGTAATGTGCAAACCTGAACCATTGCCAACTCTCAGTTGATCATTTCTATGGTACTCCGAATATAGATTTAAATTTGACAAGTCAGAAGTAATGTGATGAGTAGCTCCTGAGTGAGGTACCCATCCAGAATTAGTTAATGCAACATTCTCATTATAGACAACAAAATCCTCAGGTTATGGACACTAGAACTCATCAAAATTATCTCCATAATACTCAAAAGTAGTGTTGTAAGCATGCACCATTGAATTGTTATTATATGCATATCCATATCTGCATTAAGAAGCAGAATGTCCAGGCTTCCAGCAAATTTGACATTAAATATAGTAGTTATACTTTACAGGTTTTGTCAGTGGAAAAAAGTTGTTAGAGCCACCAGATCTGTTAGATCTTCTACCAGTCTAAAATCTACCACCACGGAACCCACATCTAAAACCTCTAAAAAAACGGAGGTCTAACAACCACACCCAATATTTCGCTTAGCAATCTATATGGACAAACTCCAATATAATTCCAAGAGAATCAACTAGGCAGTCAGACTCAATCAATGAAAATATATCCAAGAGTTGTATCTCTGTTTAACAATGTAATCAGCAAATCAAACAGGTAGAAATCCGTGAGCCTGATTATTATAAGAAACAACTTGAACGGTACCAAAGACAATTGTTCAAGTGTCAATCAATATAATCAACAACCAAAGGTTGGATTCTCTAATTGATTGAACTACGCACAACATGTGATATTTCTATTATATAACAAAATATAATGCGGAAAAGAAATAACACAGACACCAGAAATTTTGTTAACGAGGAAACCGCAAATGCAGAAAAACCCCGGGACCTAGTCCAGATTTGAAAACCACACTGTATTAAGCCGCTACAGACACTAGCCTAATACAAGTTAACTTCGGACTGGAATGTAGTTGAGCCCTAATCAGTCTCACACTGATCAAGGTACAGTTGCGCTCCTTACGTCTCTGAATCCCAGCAGGACACTACGCACTTGATTTCCTTAGCTGATCTCACCCACAACTAAGAGTTGCTACGACCCAAAGTCGAAGACTTGATAAACAAATCTGTCTCACACAGAAAAGTCTATTGTATAGATAAATCTGTCTCCCACAGATAAACCTATGAGTTTTGTTCCGTATTTTGATAAATCAAGGTGAACAGGAACCAATTGATATACCGGACTTATATTCATGAAGAACATCCTAGAAATATCAATCACCTCACAATAATCTTAATCGTATGATAGCGAAACAAGATATTGTGGAATCACAAACGATAAGAAGAAGATGTTTGTGACTACTTTTTATCTTGCCTATCGGAGATTAAATCTCGAGCCAATCTTAGAGAAGATAGTACTCAATCACGATATAAGATGCAAGATCATATCACGCAACTACAGAGAAAATAGTTGGGTCTGGCTTCACAATCCCAATGAAGTCTTTAAGTCGTTAACCTACAGGGTTTCGTGAAAAACCTAAGGTTAAAGGAGAATCGACTCTAGTCGCAACTAGTATCACACAGAAGGTGTGGGGATTAGGTTTCCCTGTTGCTAGAGTTCTCCTTTATATAGTCTTCAAATCAGGGTTTGCAATCAATGTTACCTTGGTAACAAAGCATTCAATATTCACCGTTAGATGAAAACCTTATTAGACTCAAGCTAATATCTTTCAACCGTTAGATCGAACTTAGCTTGTTACACACAAATGAAATGTACCTTCATTTAGATATGAGTAACCGTACCTAAATGTGTACACCTTGTTGGCTCGACAATAGTTAACCGAGGTTAGCCATATGAACACTATCATATTAACCTTATTCATCTTAACCATAACTAGTTCAAATGACTCAAATGAAACTAGTTCTAGAGTTGTTCAATTGTTTATATTCTCATAGAAGTATACAAGACACAATTGAAGCAAAATCGATTTTGATTCACTCGAATCAAGTCATGAAAATTATATCCACGGTTTGCAAAAGATTGCATTCCTTATTATATAAATGTATTAGTTCATGAACAAACCGATTTTAGAACATCATCTACTTAACATGTGTCTTCATGAGAGAAAGGTCAGCGTTAACCTTTTTCAACTAAGTTCTTAACACATCAAGATCTTTCAAAGTATTAACAAGAAAAAGTTTTGCATCGTTAAACTGACAGATAAAGTCTTGTACAACTTCGGAAGAAATCTCTTCATCTTCCTCAATATCTGAATAATTTTCAGCCAATTGAGAAGAGGTGTCATCAACTTCTACAAGAGTCTTTTTCTCCTCCTCTTTGAGCTCGAAACCAAGACCCTTATCAAGAAAACCTTTTGTAAAACTACAAGAGCTAGAAGGAGATCCCATTCTTGACAAGAGAAATAACCTGGAGTATGCGTACTCTCCTAGAAAAGGCTGGTTATTTAAAGAGTTTCACCAGAAACAGATTTTAGGGTTTCCCAAGTTGGTCCGTGACATGTAACATGGGTACCCGTACGAACACAACCTTGACCCATAGCCGGAAAACAAGACACAAGACATTGTATAAGCACCAATGTTTTGCTACGTGAATAATTTCACCATTTTAGCTCAATAAATTTTACATTCTAACTGAAGAAAAATTCAGAGCATAAGAATAGCATTTTGACTTAACGAAATTTCAAAAGAAGTTAAAAATCAAAAACCTGACAGGACCAAACACAAATACTTATGCAAAAATGTTTGTGAATGATAATCCATCTAAGAACGATAAGAAAAAAGTTAGAGAATCAAAAAACATCTTGCCATCAAGTATACCTGATTATATCTCAGTCAACCAGGATTTTTTGTGAGTGAGTTTTTCAACCTTGTGATCAATTAGCACAAGTATGAGCCCTAAGCTCATTAAATGAATGTTGTTTTCGGTTAAACCTCTTTTTCTTAATCTTTGGAGGAAAACCATTTTGATGTGAAAAGTTATCATAAAATTTATTATCATCAAAATACGATGCATAGTGTGGATTCTTACCTGAAGAATTTTGACTAGAGGGAGTTGACAACCTGTTGACGATCTCTTTATATCCTTATATTATCACTTTTAGGTTATTTTCCAAAGATCCATCATTGCTTTCTTCTCCTGGTAATTTTTTCACATCAAGAACAACATTATCTCCCTTTTTGATAGAAGAACATCCTTGAGCTCTTCTTGAACGATTCGTGTTAGGGAGTCTGTTATCCTTTTGAACATTTAAGGAGCACATTGAACTGACTTTCCTGGTAGGATACACAAGAAAAGTACTAAAACCAATTGGTTTAGACATACGAATGTCAGTTACACCTTTAAGAATTAAATCTAAGGTGTGTTGAAGTCGAACAAGGGAATTGTAATTCAACCTGGAGTTCCTCTTTTGCTCTACATCCCCTTTTGATTCACAAAAGTGACATACTTTCTGATCACCTGAGTGATTAGAGAGAACATATTTAACACCATCGCTTGGAGATTTCTTCCTTCCATGTGATGTGGATATTCCTTGATTAAAGGAACACACAAGCACATTTTTTCCAATAGGAAGGAATTACGATTTAGCTTCTGGAACTGACTTATCAGTTGAATCCGAAGCGGTTGGTATAGTGGACTCTTTAGAACATCCTTGAATAGAGAGTTTACTCAAAAGATGTTCAATTTCCAAGGCTTCCTTTTTGAGTTTCGCCTCGAGTAAGGTTCGTGAGGAACAAACTTCGGTGTTTTCCTCGTTAAGATCCTTTATTATACCGATAAGAGTATTGACATTGTGTTTCAATTGATTGATTCTATCATCATGGATTCTAACAAGGTTTAGAATCAGTTCACTTTCCTTGGCTGCTTCCCTTTCATCAACAGAGTTAGACTCGTTCGAAAGGTAATCGGGAAAACACTTGTCAATGCACTCCTGTTTCGTTGGAACATAATGTTTATCTAAATTCGAGATAGACAAATCTTTCTCTTTAATAGATTTTATCGAAATAGAATTTTTGTCTCTGGTAATGCGTTTATCAGAGATAGCACTATTGTCCATATAGTCAGATCGCTACAAACACAGACTTATGAGGTCTTAAACGTGTTTGCTTGCTCTGATACCAATTGAAAAAGCGGGGGTCTAACAACCACACCCAATATTTCGCTTTGCAATCTGTATGGACAAACTCCAATATAATTCCAAGAGAATCCACTAGACAGTCAGACTCAATCAATGGAAATATATCCAAGAGTTGTATCTATATATCACAATGTAATCAGCAAATCAAACAGGTAGAAATCCGTGAGCCTGATTATTATGTGAAACAACTTGAATGGTACCAAAGACCAATGTTCAAGTGTCAATCAATATAATCAACAACCAAAGGTTGGATTCTTTAATGGATTGAACTACGCACAACCTGTGATATTTCTATTATATAACAAAATATAATGCGGGAAAAAAATAACACAGACACCAGAAATTTTGTTAACGAGGAAACCGCAAATGCCCGGGACCTAGTCCAGATTTGAACACCACACTGTATTAAGCCGCTACAGACACTAGCCTACTACAAGTTAACTTCGGACTGGAATGTAGTTGAGCCCTAATCAATCTCACACTGATCAAGGTACAGTTGCGCTCCTTACGTCTCTGAATTCTAGCAGGACTCTACGCACTTGATTCCCTTAGCTGATCTCACCCACAACTAAGAGTTTCTATGACCTAAAGTCGAAGAATTGGTAAACAAATCTGTCTCACACAGAAAAGTCTATTGTATAGATAAATCTATCTCCCACAGATAAACCTATAAGTTTTGTTCTGTCTTTTGATAAATCAAGGTGAACAGGAACCAATTGATATACCGGACTTATATTTCCGAAGAACAACCTAGAAATATCAATCACCTCACAATAATCTTAATCGTATGGTAGCGAAACAAGATATTGTGGAATCACAAACGATGAGACGAAGATGTTTGTGACTACTTTTTATCTTGCATATCGGAGATTCAATCTCGAGCCAATCTTAGAGAAGATAGTACTCAATCACGATAGAAGATGCAAGATCAGATCACGCAATTATATAGAAAATAGTTGGGTCTGGCTTCACAATCCCAATGAAGTCTTTAAGTCATTAACCTACAGGGTTTCTTGAAAAACCTAAGGTTAAAGGAGAATCGACTCTAGTCGCAACTAGTATCACACAGAAGGTGTGGGGATTAGTTTTCCCTGTTGCTAGAGTTCTCCTTTATATAGTCTTCAAATCAGGGTTTGCAATCAATGTTACCTTGGTAACAAAGCATTCAATATTCACCGTTAAATGAAAACCTTATTAGACTCAAGCTAATATCTTTCAACCGTTAGATCGAACTTAGCTTGTTACACACAAATGAAATGTACCTTCATTTAGATATGAGTAACCGTACCTAAACGTGTACACCTTGTTGGCTCGACAATAGTTAACCGAGGTTAGCCATATAAACACTTTCATATTAACCTTATTCATCTTAACCATAACTAGTTCAAATGACTCAAATGAAACAAGTTCTAGAGTTGTTCAATTGTTTATATTATCATAGAAGTATACAAGACACAATTGAAGCAAAATCGATTTTGATTCAATCGAATCAAGTCATGAACATTATAGCCACGGTTTGTAAAAGATTATATTCTTTATTATATAAATGTATTAGTTCATGAACAAACCGATTTTATAACATCATCTACTTAGGTATGCGTACCTAAGTATTCGGACCAAGTCTGGGTTTCGCCAGTACGCGAACTGGTACGCATACCAAATCAATATCCAAACTCAGCAGAAATTCCCGGACCTGAACCTTATGCCAGTACGCGTACCGGTTTGCATACCAGGTTCCCGGACATGGATTACATATATGCAAGTACACATAATATGTTTAAATCCATTTGTTCTAAACTCTATTTCAATCATTGAAATATTCTTAGAGGATGAAAATAGTTGTTTTTACTAACTATTAGCATCAAAGCCATTTTCAAGTGATTGACATAATCAATACGAAACATTCCGAGTCTACATCAAACGAGATGTTATAAGGCAATTTTCATATGATCATCTTTTGACTTTCGTCAAGAGTATAAGATGAATTTGGTTGAAGCGAAAGCTTACCAACACATATTTCGAGAAATATGTAAGCGAGTTAAACTCAGCTCGAAATATCAAATGTGCATAATAGAAGTATATATAGCTATATGACTTTTGTCTCAAATAGGAGATAGCGTAGATAGACTTTTGAGTGATAGATTAGTTCAAGTCTCCACATACCTTTTGTTGATGAAGTTCCACAAGCTCCCCTTAGTAGTTCTTCGTCTTCAATCGATGAACGCCGTGAAGTATAAAGCTCAACTACACTTTATATCCTAATCCGAGACTTAGCTATAAGTAGACTAGAAATCAAGACTTATAGTTTTGGCAACTAAACTTGACAACAAGCTTGAGATAGCAACGCTTGCGAGTTCGACCAAGCAGCGATCTAACAACCTCCATCGGATCCATTGCCACGAAATCCATGAGATTTATTGAATGAGCCTCTTTGAAAATAAGAATTCCATTGAGGTTGAGCTAAAGAACTATAATGGGGTGAACCAGAAAATTGTTGACAATATGCAGAAGGTGGATATGAATAACCTGAGTATCGTGAATCAAGTGAAGAAGTAAGAGGAGCATAATGTGGTTATTGTGTAGATATAATTATTGACGCGATGGCGAGATCTACTTTCGACTCAGAATTAACTCTTGATTCCTCAGAGAGTAATAAACCTTGTTAGAGCACTGCTCAGTCGAAATCGCAAGAGTTGTTATATCAAGCTTGTTTGTCAAGTTTAGGTGTCAAAACTATAAGTCTTGATTTATTGTCTACTTAAAGCTATGTCTCGGATTAGGATAGAATGTGTAGTTGAGCTTTAGACTTCACGACATTTATCGATTGAAGATGAAGATCTACTGAGGAGAGCTTGGAGGAACTTCATCAACAAAAGGTATGTGGAGACTAAAACTTATCTATCACTCAGAAGTCTTGTTAGAGCATAGCTCGGTTGAACCCACCAACCGTTGGTATGTCAAGTTTGGTTGTCATATTTTAGTGAACCAAAACTCATTTAAAGAGTCGCTTGATTATTTACTAGAGCCAACTTCGTATAGGTTAGCTAGAAAATTATTAGGATATGAGACATAAAAGTATTACTCGAAGACTTGAAGAATGTGAAGAAGTAAAGAGCTACAACGACGACATCATCCTTCCTCTTGAGGTTAGTAATATTTTGACTTGAACTATTTCATTCCTAACGTATCTTTCAAGTCGTGCTATATTGAAAACATAACTGCGAAGTTGTGAATGATTATACTCTAGTTAGACGTAGTATTAAGGAATTATAATATGAAGTATAACGCTTATCTTTTGAACTTCGTATATAATACATCAACATAATCGTATGAATGCTATTGTGATTATGTATGGGTATGTGTGAAGATTTCGTCCTAGGAAACAATGTTTTACATTTTATGGAAACTAGTGTGACCGATCCTAGTATCCACTTGGAGGTAGAACCGAACTTTGTGTTTGGTAGAACCGTTAAACCCATGAATGGTGATTGAACGTTTTTGATCAATCACATAGTTCTTGTAAATCAGATGAACCAATTCTAAACTCGTTTGGAAGTGTGGCAAATCGGTTCCAAGATTGTAAATATGAAAAAGGATTTACAAAGTAAAGATGTCGACATACTTTGAACATGTGTAGTAATTCTTATCTATTATTGTTCAAAGATATTCCTTAATAACTAAAGGAGAATCCCGGATCGAAATAAATTGAGAATCTTTTAATTAAGGTTTTTAATTTTATATGTTTTTAATTTCCAACAATTAAATGCATATCTTTAGAAAATAAAAAATAGTAATGTGCATTTACTAATTGGATATTTTCTACTGAGATTTCGGTCAATATTTGGACAGAGCATTTCCAGGAATTATGAAAACCGATTTTGGCTTTATTGCATATCTTTGAGAATATTCGGTTTTGGAAATTCCTTGGTGTCCAAACTTCCTTGGTCTATAAATATTGAAGTTTGCATTTCGAGCAAACTAATCCTCAGAGCCAGCAAAAGTACCTAGTTGTGTTGTTACTGGTGGAGCCGTCTATTCGGAGAGGAAAGTAAACTTATTAGGCGAAATCTCTTACGACCGCTCGTTTTAAAGACTTCTTTAGGATTGAGAAGCTCTACGAGTACCGTTGGTGGGAAACTAGATAATTGCAGTTTATTATTAGTTTTCGATTGATTTGATTGACTAACAGTTGTTGAACTTTGATTGCACCTAGTTTGTTTATGCTTGAGAATCTTATCTTCTGATATAAGATTCACTTAAACTAGATCGAAGTATCGACGGGGATCTTTAGACTGTTTGTAGATCTAAAGACGTCTTGCAATAATCCATCGTTAACATACTCCATTCTGTGTGTGATTGATCACAAGAGATTCAAGTTGTTTGTGTGCAGGTGTTTATTGAAGATCTAAGAATATTTGAAGGCAAAGAAGAATTCTTATTTGAGTTCATTATCTTTGGTGTGCACAAAACTTGATCGGCTGGGGATCCAACTATAATCGGTTTATCTTTTGATAGATTTGATTGATTAGTTGTGTAGATCGGCATCAATACATTTCTTTGTGATTTATAGTATTGATTGCATAGTCTAAACAATTACTTTGGTAGTTTTTGAATAAATTGATCTAAGAACCCGACAAAGGAGTTTATTGGGATACACGGAAGAGCCTTTTGTCAAACTCATATCATGTTGTTTGAAAAGAGTTGTTACCGAACAGATTTGTTGTTCCTTTACTATTTGGAATACGAACTAAAGGAATTGTTCCAAGTGCGTGACTTATTACAAGTTGGGGGCACAGTGATAATGAGGGAACTAGGTGAACTATAGGTTTAGTTGCTTGGTCTCAACTATACGAAGTTGGTTTAGATTTTGTATAGCGGCTTAATTCTGAGAGTATTCAATTCTGGACAAGGTCCCGGGGTTTTTCTTCATTTGCGGTTTCCTCGTTAACAAAATCTTGATGTGTCTTTTACTTTTCTATTTCCGCAATTATAATTGTTTTTATTATAATTATAATTAAAATACACAAACATTAATTCCTAATTACTTGATAGAAATCCTATAGTGTTTGGTTAAGTCCGAACCTATCAAGTAATCATACTTCGTTGTTGTATTGTCTCGATCTTGTATCCATAGTCAATCACACAAGTTATCTTGTTGTCGTATTGTCTCGATCTCGTATCCATAGACGATCACACGAAGTATGAACCGATTCGTTGTATTGTCTCGACTCAGTCCATAGACAATCACTTTCAGAGAAAAGACTTATAGGTGGAAAAGTTTTAGATTGAGGTATATTTGGGTACCCTCGTATTTTCAAGTCTATTATATTATATCTCCTAATGAGACTAAGTCATATAGCTATATAGACTTTAATATTATACACATTTGATATTTCAAGACGAGTTTAACTCGCTTATCTATTTCCCGAAATACGAGTTGGGAGTTTTTTGCTTTAGCTACGTTCATCATTATTCTTGACGAGTTTAGTTGGAAACAATTTATTTGTTGGAAACTAAATAATGAGTCAAAAGATGATCATGTGAAAATCGCCTTGTAACATCTTACATGATTTGTGTGAGACAGTCATTTGATGTAGACTCGGAATGTTTCGTATTGATCATTCGATCACTTGAAAATTACTTATAAGCTAATAGTTTGTGTGAGACAGCTATTGTCGTCTTCTAAGGAGGTTTCAATGATTGAAATGGGAGTTTAGAACAATTAAACCATTGTATGGATATAGCACAGTATGCATACTCATATGCAAACTGTTGTAATATGATTCAAGTCCGGGAACCAAGTATGCATACCCGTATACGTACAATTTTAACTGTTAAAGTCCGGGAACTAAGTTTGCATACCCGTTTGCTAACTGTTTCACATGAGTTCGGTCTGGAACGACAGTATGCATACCCGTTTGCGAACTGTCGGACATGATCAAAGTCCGGAACTCAAGTTTGCGTACCCGTTTGCAAACTGAGTTGGTTTAAGTTCTAAAATCGGTTAAGTATGATTTCATACTCATGAACAAATACATTTATATATTAAGGTATGCAATCTTTGCAAACCGTGGCTAAATGTTCATGAATTGATTCTCTTGAATCAAATCCAATTTTGCTTCAATTGTGTCTTGTGTACTTCTATGAGAATATAAACAATTGAACAACTCTATGAGTAACACAATTAGATTCATTTAATTATCATTCATGTTTGATTGATCATCGTAGTTGATCTAGAAGTGTTAGATGAATGTGGTTAATACAAAAGTTTTCATATGGCTAACTTTGGTTAACTATTATTGAGCCAACTCAATATACACGTTTAGGTACGTTTACCAATATCTAAATGAAGGTATATTTCATTTATGTATAACAAGATAAGACCATTTAACGGTGGAGAGATATTGCTTTGGTTTTAAGCAAACTTAGCTTGAATCTTAAATCATGATTTCATCTAACGGTGAATATTGATTACTTTGTTTCAAAGCTATCAAACCCTGATTTGAAGACTATATAAGGGAAAACTCTAGCAACTGGAAAACCTAATCCCCACACCTCTTGTGTGATACTAGTTGCGACTAGAGTCGATTCTCCTTTAACCTAGGTTTTTCCAAAACCATTATAGGTTAACGACTTAAAGACTTAATTGGGATTTTGAAGCCAGTCCCAACTATTTTCTCTATAGTTGTGTGTTCTGATCTTACTTGTTCTATCGTATTGAGTATTATCTTCTCTAAGATTTGCTCGATATTTATCTTTGATAGGTAAGATATAAAAATTAATCATAAAGCTCTTCGTCTCATTCTTTGTGATTCCACAATAACTTGTTCAACTACCATATAGTTAAGTTATTGTGAGGTGATTGATATTTCTAGGCTGTTCTTCGGGAATATAAGACCGGATTATCAATTGGTTCCTGTTCACCTTGATTTATCAAAAGACGGAACAAAAACTTCGTAAGTATTTCTGTGGGAGACAGATTTATCCATCACAATAGACTTTTCTGTGGGAGACAGATTTGTTTATAAAGTCTTCGACTTTGGGTCATAGCAACTCTTAGTTGTGGGTGAGATCAACTAAGGGAATCAAGTGCGTAGAGTCCTGCTGGGATTCAGAGGCGTAAGGAACGAGAATGTACCTTGATCAGTGTAAGATTGGTTAGGGCTCAACTACATTCCAGTCCGAAGTTAACTTGTAGTAGGCTAGAGTCCGTAGCGGCTTAATACAGTGTGGTGTTCAAATCTGGACTAGGTCCAGGGGGTTTTCTGCATTTGCGGTTTCCTCATTAACAAAACTTCTGGTGTCTGTGTTATTTCTTTTATGCATTATATTTGTTTATATAATTTAAATATCACAGGTTGTGCGTAGTTCAATCAATTGGTAAATCCAACCTTTGGTTGTTGATTAAAATTGATTGACACTTGAACATTGGTCTTTGGTACCGTTCAAGTTGTTTCTCATAATAATCAGGCTCACAGATTCTATCTGTTTGATTTGCTGATTACATTAAGAAACAGAGATATAACTCTTAGACATATTTTCTTGATTGAGTTTGACTGTCTAGTTGATTCTCACAGATTTATATTGGAGTTAGTCCATACAAATTGCCTAACGAAATAATGTGTGGTTGTTAGACCCCCGCTTTTTCAAACCTAACAGCTCAGAAGAGGTTATCAAGTTATCATTCTTCAATTCTTGTGTGGTGATAGAGGTCTTGAAAGCATTGCATTCAGATGGTAATCCTTGTAGAATGTGGAAAACTTAATCCACATCAGAAATTGCTTTATCAATTTGCACTAATTTATGAGAAATATATCTTGTTTTGTTAAAATATACCAATATTGAATCACTACTCTTCTTCAAATGAACTAAATCAGTTTTTAGTTGAATCAATCGAAACTTTGTAGTAGCATTGTAATTATTCTCTAGACGAATCCATATCTCATGAGAAAAAGTGCAATCAAGAACTTGTAAGTGAGTTTCTTATGTACAAGATGTGAATGACCATGATAGAATTGCTTGGTCTTGATTTACCCAGTAGTTGTAAGTTGGATTTCGAACAAATTCATTTTTAGGATCTGAATCTACAAATGTGGATCTTCTACAATTTCTACACCAGCAGGTCATGTTCTTCTATAAAACTTAACAGCACATTGGAACGAGCCATCAACAAATCTAAACAGATTGTAACTACGTAGTAGTGGTAAGATTTGCGATTTCCATATAGAATAATTTGTTGTTGTTGTTGTCATGAATTTTGATGGTGGTTTGAAAGTAAGAGGGATATGTTTATTGATTTCTGCCATTAATGAACTGAAATTGAAGAATTAGGTATATGATACCATGTAAAGAGATGAACGTCGCTGCATAATTCTGTCATATTGATTTTATTAATCTTGATTTGATATTTTCTGTTATAGATTTAAAAGAGGGAAAGGAAAGTATTTAAAGCATAACCATTAATCGACACAACCTGTTACAACTGTAACCGGTTACCTGAACCTATCATATCTAACACTTGCCAGTCACATATGGAGTGATGAATTCACATGTGAGATACATTCTCTAACAAAGACTATGCTAAAACTAGGCATACCCTGATTAGGGAACTCCCTTATTTTTGTAACCTTCTAGGAATATTGCTCCTATTGTTCCTTCTAGGAATTGAAATCTACTTCTAGAATTACTTAAGAGAGAAAAATCAGTTGTATTTTGGACCGGGTATTCTAATGAGCCTTTATAAAAAACCGATAAAACAGTTCGTACACTAGTTGTTCTTTGGCTTGTGTAAACTTTGTTCACAAGTTATTGTGTTTTTAATTGGCCTTCTTTTTTGTAATGCTTCATGTTTGCAGATGTCACAAGATTGGGTGAAAGAATACCTAGCTCAAGAGCAAAGCATATCGGATAAATACCAAAGCAACATAAAAGCCAATGACTCGGACACACTGAAAGAGAATACGCACAAATCTGAAATGCAGAGAAAAAAAATTACAAGAAGAACTTGCTGAACAAAAGGAATATTTTCAAGAGATTTTTTTATTTTATTTTTTTTATACAAAGAACCTTTTCATTAATGGGAGTTCAAGGTTACAATGGGTTTAAAATCAAAATTAAGAAAATACAAATAGACATACCATACAAGTTTACCAAGAAATCCGACAAGAGAAAGAGAAGGATTACCGGTGTAGTACAAATACAAGCATGAATAAGAACCGATCAAGTCGGAGGAAGAATGGTTTTTCTCGGAAGTGTATTCCAACCATTTTGTTTGTTTGTGCTCCAAAAGTTGGAGTGATTTGCTCAAATTTCTTAAAACTTGTGATGAAGATTTCGTCGTCAAAAGCATCATTCATGAAGATTTCGTCGCCGGATAAATAGATGATGAAGATTCCGTCGCCCGAGCTAACAATGATGAAGTTTTCGTCGGTGAAAAACATCCCAAATGATCTTAAAACCCATGAAACACAAGAACGGCCATTAAAACCGAGATAAACCTCTCTAATAGATGAGATAAAAACACCATAAGGGTGTACAAAACTTACCAATAAGTAAGAGAAAACCATGATAGAAACTAACTAATAACAAAGATCTAACTTAAGACAAGAAAAAGGAAAGAAAATCCCGCCCTAAGGACCAGATCTGAGCCGGAGATGGTTGCCGGTTTTTCAAGAGATGAATGTCAGCAGAAAATGAAATTAATACAACATTGGATACTGATTAAAGAATTCTTGATTGTATGCCAACATCCAAGATTGATGGGTAGGCACGGCTCGTGACACATATGAGGGTCCATCGAAAAATCACAAATCTCAGGTGCAGCCATCTAAAGAATGATTCTCTCTGGAATGACTTGGGCTTTTTTCAAAATTACCAACAAAATTCATACACTTGAAGATATTACACAATCACAGTAATCTACAATTGATAATACAGAGAAGCGAGTCAAGTAAAAGGATAGAAGTTAGAGAAGAGTAAACTCCCAAGAAGGATGTATGCCGCTGAGTATGCCCAAATGACATAAGCACATCTGCCACAGGAGGCCATCAGATACGAAGAAAACCAATACAGAGGAGGGCTGGAAGACAAGAAGCAAGTTGCCACCTGTCAAAATGTGTGTTAGAAATTCGATACAGTTCACAAACTACAAGTTGTGGTTCTTTTATCTAGCATCTACTGTTGTTCTCCCCAACAATACATGGTTTAAATTCATGTGGAGTTTCTCACTGGGTTTAAGCCACTCGCTGCTGCGTCACTACTTTTGAATTTTAACCCCAAAGGGTGGGGTATGCTGGCATGGTAAACTTACACTGTCATAGGTGAGCTTGGATCGGGTTTCAAGCACAAACTGAACCCACTGAGAAGTCTAAAACATAGAATACATGAAGCTAAACGTGGACTTTGTGCATACAGATAAATTGGGGATTCCATATAAAAATTTAGAGAAGAGAGGCCTAATGCGATGACCCTTGATCCCTTTTCAATCCAAATTTGTAAGTCTACCACGGGTTTTCGCTCGAGTCTGATGCATCAATATTGACAAAAACCCCACTTCCAGCTCTTGTTTGAACTGAGTTGATTGAACCCCAGCAATTCATTAAGTTACGTCCTTAAGCATAAATTATCCACCTGACCATTATGGTTAATCCAGCATAATTGGGTATAGCAGACGCAATAAGAAGAATTGGAGTTACAGGCAACTCTCCTGAATTACTCAAATATGAACCTCTTGAAAACCCAGCATGTTAATGACGTACTCTAGCCAATGAAGGGAAGCAAAAAGACACTTACTTGAACGTGCATCACAAAAAATGCTGTGGCTGACATAAACGCCAGGTGTAGAACGAATGGAAGAACTGATATGGAAGCATAGTCTGACGTAGCTGGAACTACTTTATCGTTCTCTGATGGTACAGTGTCTAAAGAAGAACTAAAAGTTCGTTCTTTGCCCATCTTTTTCCTCTGTTTAAGAGTGGGATTTTCTGTTACAAATTGAACCAAAGCCACGTTGGACACTTGCATATGTTATATATACTAATACATAAAACTAAAGAATTGACAATTTAAGGAAATATGTTCCATGCAGATGGGCATATCAATAAATTATCTTACCACAGCTTGAACTTTGCTTGGATTAGATTTTCACTACATAATAGGTAATCTGTATGTTTTTATTCTGTAAAAAGTCCAAACTGGCCAAAGCATGTAGATATGGTAGATGAAGTCCCTGATCAGGAAAAACACGAGAAATGGTAACTTACTTGTGCAAGTCTGTTTAGAGAACATACCTTTAAGGACTTCAGAGGAGAAGTTTGCTGAGACCCGAGCATCGTTCAATCTTCCTTTTACTCCAGAAGGGTATAAAATAACAGCTAAGTTCTTTTCCTTGTGAGAAGTTCGGAAACCCAATGAAAAAAACAATATCAGGCCGCGATTTCACATAATGTGCAATTGAATAGAGTGCCAAAGATAGTATAGGCGAAGCAAGAAGAAAGTTGGGCAACTGTTTCAGCTGGAAATACTTCAAGAAACCAACCCCCCTGCGATAAGAATTGCAGAAGCCACCTGAGAAATGATAAAATGTTATTGCTAGTAATTTAGAGTTATAATGAGAATAATTAGAATTGACCAGGCATGCATTTAAATTACTCCATGATTAGTTGGCAATGCATGGTCAACATCAACAATTTTTCCATATGATAATGGTGAAAACTTAGTTTCTATAAACCATCAGGTTCTGCAGCTATTATTTGTAGTTTAAGTAACTTAACTTACTGACCCAAAATGCAACCGATTCCATGATATTTTGACAAATTTCAGTAACTAATGATTATGAAGTTGCAATTTGAACAAAAGGGTAAACTTTATATACATGAGCATACCAGTAACGGCCTTGAAGGAAGTCATACAAAAAAGGCACTCTTGCTTTGCACCAAGGCCTCATTTCATGCGATATGAGCCCCCGACAAAGGTTGTGGTATCCATAAGCTTGAAAAGCAACGAATGGGGCAAAAATGCATAGAGATCGCAAAGCTCCGTCTATAAGAGTCTTCACAGCCAACTTCAACAAAATAGTTAGAATAACTAAAACCCGCATCTACTTTAGTCCATCACAGGATTGAGTGTACTAGGCAAAATTATAGCAATCACATTCATCTAACCCGAGCATATTTTCTAAATGTCAGTTAATTTTTTGCAACAAACAGAGTAACAAAATAAACAACAACTTACCCCAATACGTTTTTTCTGGACGATAGCATCGTAAGCCAGATGCATTGCCTGAAAACAGATATAACCGGCATTAAGCACACCATTTGATCTTGCAGCACCAGAGAGAGCAAACAGAAGCACGGCGATAGTGTTTCCACCAGATAGTAAGTGGTATATACCACCGAGAGAAAACAAAGAATACAAACTCTCTGTATATCTGTTAAAACAGGACGATGGTTCAGTTTAACCATTGCCACCAAAAAATGTCTCTTTCTTAATGAAGCTTAAAATTAATAAAGGCGAAGAAATTACATTGATGAATAGAATATGGAAGCTGGATTGAAGCAAATAACATGGATGCGCGAAATGCAGTTTTTCTGTCCTTCAAAATAATAGCTGAAAGCCTGTGATTGCAACATGGCAACATGAAATTCAGCACTTGTATTATAAAATAGAAACTAACCCACTTCACGAAATGCAGGCTTCTCACTAGATTAAATCAACAACGATGTTTGAAATAACTGTAATTCATAACAAAATTACAATTAAATAAGGACAATAAGGAGGTCATTTTACCTGTAAAAGTAAACAGCTGAAAGCAAAAATGCTACATTATTGATAAAGTATCCTGATAAACCTAACAGCGCTCTGTATCCAATAATAGGTGCCAGTGGAGCAAAAACTGAAACCCCAACAAATCAAAAACCATTAAAACAATCTATAAATTCTCAAACCTCACTGCTTAAACTTAAATACAAAAACATTTCACCGACCAGTTCGAGATAGTATATAAATAAAAATGGGTAGAAGAGGGAAAAATGCATAGGTCTGTTCATATTCATAACCAATTTTAGGCCAAATAAGCTCCATCCCACACAATACTTCCTTCTATGGCGGATCCAATTTTAGGCCAAATAAGCAATTTAGAAGATGTGTAAGAATCTGAAGAGAGACAGTTAGGGTTTAATATTGCTGAAGTATCGTAAGGACTGAGTAGAGATCTCCATAAGATGATTAGAGATATAAGAAGAATTCTTGAAATTAGGGCAACTCGTAAGACTTCGTGGGATTCGTTGATTTTATTGATAGAAAGTTGGGTTCGTGAGGTATTAGACGACATGGAAAATCATGTACGGGAGTATGACGAGTGAGAACTGAAGAGAGAATGGAAATGGGAGTTAACAAGATGACTGCTACCACGGTGGGGCCCCGACTTGAGTCAGTTGCTAACGGTGCGTCGAAGAGATCACCCAGTACACTTGAGGCAGTTGTTAATGGTACTTCACCGAGGTCACTGGCTCCTATAGAGTTCTACTTGTTTTTCTTCTACTGGGTGCACTTTGAGGTTGCAACTGTATCTTGAATTAAACGAGTATTGGCACATCAACAACTCATCATCTGCAATGGGAAGTTTAATTACAGTAAATAACTAATCGGTACATACAAATGTTTCCTGGTTAGTTTACATCTACAACAAATTTTAAATAATAAACATTCCCTTATTAGCACCCAACTGCAAACTACAATCAAAAATAGCTTCCTACAAAACCAAAGCACTTTGACTCATTTGCATCACGCAGTCTGTTCCTGTATACCATGCACAACTATTATCAGCAATAAATCACCACCAACTAAACACCAACAAGACCTGTAATCAACATGCCAACCTTTTATATATAATCAATACAAACCAGTACTAATTTTTGTCTTAGTTACTGAAAGCTAATCAATGTAACAGCAGTTCTGTTCAATGAAATGCTTGTTTTTATTTGCTCAAACAAAACTACAAATTTGTACCTACGTAAAAAGAGCCAGAAAAGTTCTAGTCCTATAAAATTTCAATACCCTTCAGAATAGATAGAAATAGCTTGCTCTACAGAATAACAAGCATCAACTGCTGATACATAAAATTGCGTATCATTTCAATTTTTGGATTTCAAAATATCAACATGTAAATTTATTGTTGGGCAAGGAATGGGTTACCCACTACTATCTCACTTAAACACTGGACTTAGTATGGTTACATATTTAACCTCAGCATAGGATACCTCTCATCTATGGTACTAAGAAAGGAAAACGTAATTGCGTAATACAGAAAGATTAATTTTTGGTGTAGGTAATTGCTGTTACTTGGGTTTTTACTGTGTTTGTTTATGATAACCCAAACATGGAGTTAAATACTATCAGATGTGGTATTTAACATACCTGGTCCTTCAAAGTGAATGATTCAGGATCCCTTCTGCTTGGCTAATGCAACAATGCCACCATCTTCTTTTGGGGTAGTTATTCTACTACGGCTAGTAGCTTCAATTGTGGAAATCTCCGACGCCAACAAAATTAGTAGCACTGCATATATTATTACATCAGGTATGACTCTTGATGAAGTGATAATCGATCTGGTAAATTAGTAGACTTGAAACTGTTTTCGAGTCATAGAAGCATATTATCAAACAAGGTAGCTGCGTACTTATCAATCAATCATAAATGAGATAGAAAAGGCATCGTAATTGCTCTTAATTCCTAAAAACTACATAACGTTGGAAAGATGTTAACAATCTACAACCTAATTCCCAACATACACAAAATACAACATACCCACTTCTCAAAATCACCCATTCACCAAATTTAGCTAGGCCACAAAATTATTCATGACTCATAACAATACAAATCAGACCATCATGCCTTGCAAATTGGAGCATCATCCATTTCTGTTTCTGACTTAGTCATGTCTTGTACTTCAATTTGATGTGGGTAGTTCAAAGTTTCAACAAAATCATATGTGAAGATTGAGAATTCACCGATGTAAATAAATGTGGTTTTATTGACTCGCATCCAAGTTCTGTCAGCATAATAGGTTTTGTTGTTGTCCTTCTTTCAGCATAATCTCTGTCGCGTCAAAGTTTCCACTGAAGCTGCTTCTTCTGTGCCCCTCCTTTATTTCGGGAAATGCTGGGTGCAAATAACGTAGGCAAATTGGTCCTGTAAATCCGATACGAGAATCCGTATTCCTTAGCCGAAATTGGTTGCACCAACACGGACGCGGAGACGCGGACACGAATAAATTTCCAAAAAACTAGAACGAGGACATGTATATATATAAATTTTTATATAATAAATTATATAGGTATATGAATATCAATTTATCCATAGGAAAGAATGAAAATTCTAAATAATAACATTTTTTTTTATAGATAACATATCATTACATAAAATATTCATATAAGTTTTGTTAGTTTGGAATTTATATAGGTTAATAACGTCATTAAAATGCGTTAACAAAGTAATTTGGATAATTAATTTGGTTTTTAATATATTATATAAATAAAATTTACAATTTTATAACAAGGGTTATCGACTCACTTGTTTATAGCTTCGCCAAACACACACGAGATTTAAGTTCAAATCTCTACGCAAACATTTTAGTATAAATCATAAAAATGAGAAAAATACCGCCAAAGAACTCAGAGGCCCTTTGGCATCCTAGCTGCGTCATTGGAGTGTCCAACTAGCGTTCAGATAGAAACATGTGGGACGCGCACGTGGGCGCGTCTGACACGCGTCGTGTCAACGTTCTGGGCGCGTCCAGCGTCCCCCGTGCATCTGACGCGGACACAGCACCAGTCGTGTCAACGTTCTGGGCGCGTCCAGCGTCCCCCGTGCGTCTGACGCGGACACAGCACCAAAATTGGCGCATCCGTACAACCCAGGCCAAAAATTTGCCTCCCTAGTTTGAGGCCTATGGATTTCTTCGTCCACCCAATAGAAAAGATAAGGGGTGTCTAAAGTGTGTTAAAATACTAAATCACCCTTTACACAACCTTAATAATTCTATTTATCTAAAACAAATACAAAAACCATAATAATTTCTATTAACAAACTTTAGTCAAATCCATTTTATTTATTTTTTTCAGTTTCCATCAAAATAATCTCAAATAACAATTCAATTTTATTTATTTTTTAAAAATTTCAAACAACATTTTCCGCGACAAACAATTCAAGTGATTTAGTTAAGTACCTTTAATTTGTTCCTTTGAAGAGAGATTCAAGTATAAAACTCTGAAATTTCCTCATCAATATTTTCTGAAAATCAACCACTATCCGTTGTTATATGCATTAACATATGATTGTTGTTGATGTTCATCAAACACAAAAAACATTGCCCAGAATCGGTGGATATGGTACACCTGGATAAACCGATTCTGGGTTTGATGTTCTTCGTGTTTGATGAACATCAACAACAATCAATATACGTTAATGCATATATCAACCGATTCATTAACCATTGTTTGAATTTTTGCACAAACCCTGAAAGTTTTATCTTTATATTATAGAGCATGAAAATACGAGTTGAACGCGAAAAGAATGAGTTCATTCCGACATCGAACAAAGAAGTTTGAGAAAAACAGTCGAAGAAATAGCCAGATTCACAATCGGTTGACATGGGTATTTATGTAAAGCGATTCTAGCAAAAAAAATTACAGAAAAACTCTTGAATTTTACAATGGGTCTATGTTCTAAGTCTTGTACACACCGATTTATAGAATCGGTTTTCGAGTGCATGAACATATATCGATTCTGGGTTGAGATTTTCAAAAGAAAAAAAATTACATGTTTTGACGATGATTTAAGATTAGTTGATTTCTAGGTTAATAGGATTAAACATCAATTAATCACCCGAAATAACACTAATTAATCAGAGGTAAATTAGCCATTAAGTAAGATAGTTGGATAAGGGGTTTTCCATTTTACTTTAAAATATCTTTATCGGTCTTGTAGTGGTATGCCTCAAACTAGGGAGGAAAATTTGAAGCTCCTCTACTTTTTCTCTATTTTATTATTGTCCAATTTCTTTTGCAGACTGTTATATATGGTGACTCCCCCGTCATTTGTCTATCACACTTTTATGGTCTCAAAATTGACTTTTTTTTCCAAAACAAAAAAATCTAAAAAATTATTAAATTGTTGGTCGTTTCTTTTCAACTTTTTAAATCGTTATATCGCTTGGAAATTGAAAGAAATTTCCAGAAATTTCATCCGTCATCGAAAAATTTCAAGATTGAAATTTCAATCACAAAAAATGTTTTCAAAAAATATTAATATTTTGATTTTGATTGTTTTTCTTCAAATTTCTTACGTTATAGTTTATATAGGTTGAAATAAATTTCGAAATTTGATCCATAAACGAAAAATTTCGCAGCTGAATTTCTACCAGAAAAATGGGTCAAAATCAGGTAAATCGCAGGCAAAGAAGAAAGGTCCTTTTGCAAATTAGCTATGGAAATTAACCATTACCTAACAATAAATCCGTTCCAAATTTTTGTTGGCCCCCAAAATTTTATTGCTTTTGGTCGGCCCCCCACTGCTTCAGCAGTCATCTAGTGATAAAGTTATTCAATCAATTAATTTAGAACATTTGGTTGTGTTTCTTGAGCTAAATTGAATTACAAAATGCAGGTGGTTTAATTTGATGGTTTGGTATAAAATTGAAATTTGAATTTTGTTTTCTAAATTGAACTTATTTGATCATAGTGATGGACTTCTCTTAAAATTTTGGAATCCAAACTATTTAATTAGTAAGAAATTTGTATTAATTGAAGGCTATTTAATGAAATTGATGGGTCCAATTGGTTTTTGATGAAATTGAAAACTAATTTGAAATAGAGGAGAGAATTATTTCATGACAAAAAATAATTTAGTCACCCTATAGAAGGCTTCCTAAAGTTCGACAACTACCAAACATAAAATTGAATTGCAGTCCAATAATGTTAGACTTTGAACGAATGATTTAGGAACAAAAAAATATTCAATTTTCAACTTAATTTAGATACGCAAAGGAAATAAGTATCATCCGAAAGCAAGATTGTAAAACTAGATGTTATATGACCTGCACAATAACAACTCTTCGACAGTTGATCCTATGTGGCATGTACAATGTCTATTTTATTTTAATCTTTTATCTCTTCAACAACGTCATTTGTAACTAGTTCTCCTTAAATCGGATGTGCGACTATATGGATTAAAATCTTACTAGTTTCACTCTTTTGTCTTTCTTTTTGAAAATCCTCCCTTGATCGATTTACAGTTTTGAGAATGTTAAATACTGGGTATAGATTTAGAGTTTTAAGAATGTTAATACTTGGTGAAATGAATTCTCCGTGAAGATGCTTCTGGGTAATATATCTTCCTCCTTAATCTTTGGTTGGTTACTTAAAAAAAATCAAAGAAACCATAGTGAAGATTATCATTTTTTTTTTAAAACACTATATCATGTGTTAAAGTAATAATAAGAACATTAGTAAAAAAAAGGTGAAATCGTCGGGTTCAGAAGAAGAGAAGCTAGGATGAAACTCATGATGTTGCTAGGGTTATCAGAATAGATTGTCCCTTCTGATTGATAGAAATAAAAAATTATCATCTTAATGAAATGAAATAAAAGAAATAAAACTTTCAATGCAGAAAAGTAAAAGTGCACGCATACAAGAAATTTTTTAACGAGGAGACCTGCATTCTTGTAGAAAAACCCCGGGGCCTCATCCAATTTGAACACACACTGAATTAAACCCCTCCAAACACTATCACACTATCAAACAGACTGCAATGTAGTTGAGACCGAATATACCCTCCAAGCTATTTAATTGCTGTTTAGCCCTTACATCTCTTAGATCTCGCTAGATTCTATACACACAATTACACTAACCGACGTCCTTTACAGGCCTAGAATTTGCTCTATAGTCTTCCATGAATACTAATGCTACCCTACCTCCAACAGTACACCTATTTGGTTTTCTTCGATATTTCTCAATTAAGGTAATGAAAATCTATTTTCTTTGAGGGTGATTGTATTTCACAAGATCTATCTACATCAAGTTTAGATTTTAATCTTGTGGAACTAACAAGGTTAGAGACGAAGAACTCCTTGTAGATTCTATCAAATTATTTCATCAGATAACTCTTGAATGTTCGTATAGCAAAAGAGATGTACCTTTAGAACAGACAAGAACTACGATGATCAAGATTAGATTTCGGATAACAAAAAGATATCTTGGGTAAAAGATAAGTCTGGCCGAGCTTCATGAATACCAAGTGAAATCTTCAAAGTCGTAACTTAATTATGTTTTTCGAGGAAACCTAAGTTTATGGAGGACGACTCTTACAATAACAAGATGCACATCTTGCATGGATTAAGAATCTTAGTTGTAAAAAGTCCTCTATTTATAATGATGAACACAATTGGGTTGCTTAAAGTTCAACCAACTATTACTTGCATCAAAAGTACGTTCGTGAATAGTTTTTACATTTACGAACTACTTTGATCTCAAGTAATCGCTTACTTCTTAGAATAACTTTTTACTTTGGTCCAAGTAGCATCTTTGCTTATTTAGACATTCTAGCAATAGAGTTCTCTTCTTTGATGGAGGCCGTAACAATAGAAACCAAGTACTTTCCAAAGAAAGCTTCAAAAATTTCGCCTTTAATCAATTAGAAATATAATTAATTTACTCACAATAGCATGGTACCAAGAATGGAAACCATTACGCATGCGAGAATTTTTCCTTGCGGTACAAAGAAGAATGTGTGCACACACGTATTTGGCGATTAAGGACTGTGCACAAAAAGTAGCTCACAAGTTAACCATGTGGTCCGTGAACCATTAGGACAATGTCAAGTTCAAAAACGATCAAGTTTTGCATAGTTCGTGAAGTTAAGAAAAGTTGAAGTGAACGGAACTTGTTGAGAATTGTACAGTTCATGAACGAGAAAAACCAGTTCTCTAACTTAGGTATAATGTTAGAGTCAATATAAAACTGCTTGAATTGCATAGTTCGCAAATTAGCATTTTCATTTTGCAAACTCTAGTACAATTTGTGTGTCAAAATAAATCTCCTTGGTTTGCATAGTTCACGAACTAGCATTTTCACTTCGCAAACTCCGGTGTATTATCGGAGTTCAGAAACTTGTAAGTTTTGCATTGTTCACGAATTAATATTTTTTAGTTCGCGAACTCAATTTGAAACTTAAAGTTTTAGGTAATTCATGTGCAATTATGGTTTATTGAACAATAAAATTGTTCTCAACCTCAAATGCGATAAGTCCTTGGAAGATCCATTGTTTGAGTTCGATTTTCGATGTTAGTTAATTACAAGCTTGAACTCGGAACTTCTTCTTTATATATTATTATATATAAAAGTTGTAAGACATTGTCTCATAAGATAGATATGTAGAAAACAATGAGTTAAACAGGATAGCCAGTCTTCACATACCTTTGTTGATAAAGTTCTCGTTGATGTCTTCATGTGATCTTTAGTCTTCAATCTTCAAGAATATTCGGCAATTCTGAAACTCAACTACATAAATCTAATCCTAATCCAAGACTAATTTTAGTAGACAATAAATCAATAAATAGTTTGGCGATCTAAAGTTGTCAATAATCTTTGCATACCAACACCTATAGGTTCAACCGAGTAGTTTTATAACAATCTTCCCCTTAGTCAGTTTTAGTGGAAAAACTATCAAATTTACATATGGACTGTATTAACCCGACCCTTCACCAATATTGTCTCCACTTAGCCACTGCAGTCATCCGGTAATGTGCGGGCACAATTATGGTCATCCAACAACAGCTTCTCGGGAGGTCACCCATCCTTGGATACTCCCTCCCAGACATGCTTTAATTGCAAAGTTTTTCCAATTCTGGAGCCGATTATGCTGAAAAGGTCTTGGTGTTAGGAAAGGTCAAGCCATCACATATACTCTATTCGGAAAACCCTACATGTCGAATCGTGATATTATAATATCATTACCTTAAATCAGAGCCTCGCTCCGCAATATATTTAATCCCAGATCTCTGGCATTTCCTGCCCTTATGGGACAAGTATGTGGCCCAACCCTTTTTCCACTCTCGGTAGGTGACTCGTCGTCGACTCTGATACCATATGCAATTATCCAATCCTCCACCGATGTTATCCCTACTTAGCCACTGCAGTCATCCATTAGTGTGGGGGTTTTGACGATATCGCTGCGGTCATGCATCAACAGCTTCCAGGAGGTCACCCATCCCTGGATTATCCACCCTCCCCCAAACACGCTTAACTGCAGAGTTTTTCACTAACTCTGAAGCCAATTGTATTGAAAAGGCCTCGGTGTAATTTTAGGATAAATTATTACTTATATTTCATTCAGGCAACCACCGCCAAATTTGGGTGTTGTAATCTCACCCCCTAAGATTTGAGCCGTCCCTGGTTCCGGTATATACAAGCCCAAATTTCCGGCGTTCCCTACCACTCATGAGACCAGTACCCGGCCCAACTCATCCAGGGTACTCTCTCTTCCTCGACGGGTGATCTGTAGTCGATTCTAATACAATGACGAATCTCCACTGATACCTTCCCCACTTAGCCAGTGCGGTCATCCGGCAGTGTGGGGTTTTCAATGGTCACCATTACGGTCATCCTATATCGGCTTCCTGGAAGGTCACTCATCCCTGGGTTATTCCCGCCCGAGCACACTTCACCGCGGATCTTTTTCTCAAACTATGGAGCCAATTGTGCTGAAAAGCCATTGGTGTTAGGAAACGACAAAGGAATACCTATATTCCATTTTTCGAACCCTACCTGCCGAATCATGGTAATATAATACCATCATACTGAATTGGAGCCATCTTCAGCTCTGGAATATATTCAAGACCAGATCTCTGAAGTTCTTTTCTCCTCATGAAATAAATACATGTCCCAACCCGTCCAACACACTTAACTGTAGAGTTTTTTTTTCCAACTATGGAGCCAATTGTGCTGAAAATTTCTCGGTGTTAGGAAACGATAAAGAAATACCTATATTCCATTTTTCGAACCCTACCTGCCGAATCAGGGTAATACAATACCACCTCATTGAATTGGAGTCATGATAGGTGTCTAAAACACCTTGATATTTATCTATTGTTTATGCTTTCTTTGCGAGTTTTCTTGTAAATTATGTATCTAATGTTTGCTTTTGAGTGTTTAGGTACTTTGGAGTCATTTAGATCAAAAGAAGAAGAAATTGTCCATTTGAAGCAAGAAGGACATAAGCGTCATTTCTGACGTGCATGTGTTAATTTGGAGAGAAATTATTTCTCATTATTTTCTTTTATTTCTTCATCTCTGTCGGAAAAGCATGGCGGCTTTAGTGATGCATATTTATCTGTCTGAAAAGCATGACAGCTTTAGTAATGTAGAGAAATTGAAGAGAAGAAGTGGATCTGAGAAGTAAGAGTTAGGCTATCAGTTCTCTGGAACCGACAAGCCATATATGCACTGGTTATCCCTTATCCAGTGGCGCAGGATGGCAATATAAAGTTCAATCATTACAACCCCACAATCAGGAATGGTCTTCTTCGTTACCCTGGAAATCGAGAAAGAAGAAAGAAGTCAGGACGGCGGCTCCGGTAGCTGTTGTCGATTCTATTAGTGGAGTGAAGCTGAGAGGATGGTGGAGTTTCAGATGGGTTCAAAGTGTTGCAGACTGTGGTGAAGATGAAGTTGTTTCTGAACTGAGATTGAGAGGAAAAGAAGCTGTTATCGTTGCTGTAATTTATGATTGATGGAAAAGATAGAAACTGAGAGTTAGGTTTGCTGGAGATTGAAGATGGAGATCAAATGAAGATGATTTTGCTGATGAAGAAGAAGAATTCAAGGATCTGAAATTGATGGTGGTTTGAGATCGATTAGGGTTTTGTTGAATGAATGGGTTTCTGGTGGAATTGCAGGACATCGAGAGGGATTTGAATCTGGTGCTGTTTCAAGGAAGAAATGAAGGAATTATCAAATAAAATCAGAGAGGATGAGAAAGGGTTTCTGCCGTTGAGGGTGATTTAGGTCAGAAATTGAGGAGATGTTTATGTGATATGTTGTTGTTGGTAAGAAGAAGCAGAAAATTGAAGATAGGGTTTGAGATGGAGAATGAGGATAATTGAAGGTTCTGCTGCTGTTGAAGACATGGGTTTGAGCAATTTTGAATGAAAAATTAAGATGGGTTCAATTTGTTAATGGATGGTGATGATTCATACAAGCTTTGGTTGTTAATGGGTTTGACTGAATAATAGGAATTGGTGTAGATGGTGTTCTTGATGGTGACTGTAATGGAGTTGTTCTACAAGGCTGAAGTCTGGTGGTGCTCAGATGGATGAGGAAGATTAATGAGGGATTAAGACTTGTAATGAAATTGCAGTTAGCTGGTGGGTTACGAGTTGAAGGCTGTTGCAGTGTGATGCAGGTGGTCTGGTACTGAAATTTAAGATGAAGGTACTGTTTCTGTAGGAATGAATGGTTGTGCCTGAAGTAGATGAATGTCTAGGACATGTACAAATTATAGGTGGCAGTGGTTTGAGCTGACATTGAGCTGGTGGTTGAAGCAACAGTTGAGTACTTGGTAATGTTGCAGCTGAGAGATGGATTAGCATTTGGCAGGAAGAGATGCAGAAGTTATGGCAGTGACATAATAGAGCAGGTGTGAGTCAATGGATCGAATTGCATATGAACTGGGATTGGTGGTTACAATGGAAATAAGCCACAGGTGATGGTGTTGGTAGAATGAGTTGCGACAAGGCTGATGCGGTTGATCTCAAGAGGGTTCAGTGTGTTGCCATGAATGGGTTTGAACTGATTCAGGTGGTGGTAATATTTTGCAGTGGGTTAACCTTAGAAGTCTGAGGTGGTGACAGTGATGGGTCTGCCAGTGAAATAATGCAGTGGTGATGATTGCAGGAGTGGCTTGAAGACAATGGTGCGGGTGTGAAGTTAGAGGTATAGCTGAAGGTGTTATAAGCCAGCTAATGTTGCAAGAATACTTTTTGCCGGTGAATGATGTCACAGGTGCAGTGGAGGAAATGGTTGACAGGTAGTTTCGTTACAATGCAGAGTTGTAGCTGTTGCAGAAGTTACAGGCAGAGTTGAAATGGGTTGTAAATAGAGCTGATTGAGGCTGCAGAGAAGGTGAAGCGCAAACATGGCGCAACAGAAGATTATGGCCTGCAACTGCGCAGGCCTGAGCCACTCAGATGAGTCAGTTATCTGACTCTGATTCACCTTTCTGACTCATCTGACACTGAGTGTGTCCACATCTCGGTCCGACTTCGACAGAGTTAACTCAGTTGACTAGCCTGACTCACTGGTTTGAACCGTTTGACTGGTGCCGGTTTGACTTTGCCGGTAACCTGAGCTATTCCCCGGGCAAGTTCCGGCACCTCCACCAGTTTTCCGGCGACAACTTTTAGGCAGAGTTTTTGAATGGGTTTTTCTCACATATGGGCTTGGTATATTTTTATCTAATGGACTTTTGAGGACTTGACTAAGTTTTGGGAAACAAGAAGAAACATAAAAGGGAAGTCTTCAACATATCACGTATTGTATTCTACTTGGAGCTTTTGGAGTTTGCTTTATGTTTAATATTCTTTACTTCAATATTATGTTGATGAACTCCGTACTTATGAGTAGCTAAATACATATTACTGGTTAAGGGTTAAAGTTGATTTCTCAAATATGTTATTTGCATCAATGAATTAGTTTTGTCTCAATAATCTATTGTTTATGATTCATGGTTTATATTGTCATATGGTTTGATTGTTTGTTTGGTTGAGTCCGGAATTAATTAGATTTGCATTCATATCTAAAGCTATATTAGGGTTTTTTGATAAATCATTACTTAGCCACTGCAGTCAAGGGGGTATTTATTGCAGTCATGGGTTTTTTGATAAATCATTCAATTAGATTTGCCAACTCTTGAGCCAATTATGCTGGAAAGGCCTCAATATTTTTTTTGATAAATCATTACTTATACTCCATTCTGCCAACCACCACCGAATATTGGGTGTTACATGGACTTTTTTGTATAATAAACGGATATGAACACTATAGGCTTCCCTTAATATATTGGCAATATATAATTATAAAGAATAACAAATAATCAAATTGATACTAGGAATCCAACAAAATCACTTAGCGAAAGAAAAGTGAGAAAATGATATAAAATCAGAAAAAGATAAATTCCTTCATCGGGCCATAAATACGGCACCCACTCTGCGACCCCAGGTCAAGCGGGCTATCCGATGAATTTAAGCATATCACTAAGAGGAGGAGAAGAAACTTACAAAGATTCCCCTAGTAACAGCGAGCGAACCGGGAACAACCCGGCTTGAGAATCATACGGCTTCACTATCCGAATTTTAGTCTGTAGAAGCATCCTCAGCGAAGGACCGTGCCTAAGTTCCCTGGAAAGGGGCGCCTGAGAGGGTGAGAGCCCTATCGTGCTCGGACCCTATCACACCACGAGGCGCTATCGGCGAGTCGGGTTGTTTGGGAATGCAGCCCAAAGCTGCCGCTAAATTCCGTCCAATGCTAAATATCGGCGAGAGATCGATAGCGAACAAGTACCGCGAGGAAAATATGAAAAGGACTTTGAAAAGAGAGTCAAAGAGTGCTTGAAATTGTCGGGAGGGAAGCGGATGGGGGCCGGCGATGTGCCCAGGTCGGATGCGGAATGGTGATGAGTCGGTCCGCCAATCGACTCGGGGTGCGGACCGACGCGAATTGAGGCGGCGTCCCAAGTCCAGGCTGTAGTCATGCACGCGGAGACGTCGTCACCTTGATCATGGTGGGTAGCACGCGTCTCACGGCGTGCCTCTGGCAACATCGTTCTCCAGGCGTCGGCCTGTGGGTTCCCCATTCGGCCCGTCTTGAAACACGGACCAATGAGTCTGTGGTAGGCTTAAAAACCTACTATAAATACCGCGAGCGCACGGCGTCTAATATGCAGACAATGGAAAATACGAGTCGATCCTACGGGGAGTCGGATTGGTGAAACTAAACTTCTAAGGTTCTAAGAATACTAAGTTAGAGACGAAATGGGTTGTCGATACGACAAGGATATGGATGATTATACAAAAGAAATAAGATTACAGAGCAATAAAAGGTAAACTAGGGCTTCGAATCCACCTCCTAAACGCATAGAAATCCCTAACTTGATATACTAGCCCTCCTTTCAATCAAGGAGCTATAGAAGTTCTAGCCTCAAACTACCTTGAAGATGTGATAAATCACTTGTACATATGAATGACTTAACCTCAACAAAATATGTCAACCACTAGCATTATCTATCTGTTTAAGGCATAGAAAATCACAAATTGAACTAAATCAGATCACATAGGCTTGAATACATAACAAATGATCATTCTAGCTACCATTGATGCATGACATACAAGGTGAAAGTAATTTGATATGAACTCAGAGATTAATCATATTTTTCAATAAAAAACCATAGAGAACAAGTAAAATTAAACAAATAAATTCTATTTATTTAGGGGTTTCATCTAGACCCAAATAGAGAAACTAAAACATAACTCATGGAAACAGAAAACCTAAACTACAATCACTTGCACCAGCTACTCCGGGTTTAACCTTTCAAATACAAAAGTCTCCCCCTCTTTATACCAATGTTCCCTCAATTCTAATTAATCACATCAAACAATAAAATACACAGGTACTAGACCACTAGATACAACTCACCATGACTAATTCAGAGTACCATGCCTTCTTTGATGTGCTCTTGCTGCAAATATGGTGTCTGCAGAGAACCAATTAACATCTTTTCTTTTCTCTTACATTCAATCTAAGACACCTTACCTAGTGATAGGTTATTGTGAAGAGAGTGGTAGTAAATCTGATTGACGATTGAGGGAGAAATAGGTATGGAAAGAGTAAAATTGGGAAAACAAGAATGGGGCTCGAGACACCATTGTCGGCTATTGAAAGAAAATGGGGAAAGTGCTTACAATAGGGGATAAGTTTTGACAGCTTGAGAGATAAGGAGATAGAGATGGTAAGTGTGGAGAGAATAGGTTTGAGAAGGAAAAGTGTAAAGGGGGGTTCACTTAGGTGTTAGGCATGTGTACGTTTATTAGGTGTTCAAAGGTGAAATTTGTTGACTTCCTTGTCTTAAAATGTGAATTTGAACACTTTGGACCGTTGATAATTCTTGACCGCCATTATTTATTCCATTGAGTTGGTAATTTCATTTCTGCACACGCTTTAGCTAACATCTCCTTTGCGTCTCACTTCTAGCAGTACATTTCTGATCGTGCTCTTTATCTTCTTTTATGCTCGATGTATGAGAGCGACAACGGTTTGCGGTAGATTCTTGGGTTGACACTTCTTACTCACATTTCATAACTTTGTAGCAGAACCTTTTCCTTTCTCTCTTCAGTTGCCACTACCCATCCATTTCCTGCTCCTTTTGCCTCTTCAAATACCTAGCTTTATTCAACTACCTAACATCAAAAAAATAACTCAGTACGAATAAATTTACTCGAAAACAATAAAATACATGATTTGGTATAAAATGGGAAATTAAAGCACAACAAATGAGATAACTGCCAATAAAAATGTTATATAACTATGCACTATTTGGCACCTATCAAATACCCCCAAACCTGAATTTTACTTGTCCTCAAGTAAACAAAATTAAGGAAATCCTAACTATACCACTGTCGCTGGTCTCTCGATTGCATTTAGCGAATGCAATAAGCCTTTTAAACTACTAAGTGTCCATAGTGGACGAGTTGAAGTCTCGTGAGGGTTTGCTTAGAACATACCCACAAAAATCTAGGTCAAAAGAGAGCTCACCTTCTATGCAGTGTAACACCTGCGTTGCGTTTTAGTTTAAGTTGACAACAAAGTGGATCTGTCAATCTAGCTTTCAAAGGAACAATTCTAGCACTGGAACAACTACGGACAGGTGATAAGAGTGTAAAGTGTATCTACGCATGTATAGAGAAATGATCAGAAGTTATTACTGCCAATCACCAAGAGATAGTTTTTAGCTAAGAACCGAATTCAAAGCCAAGCTAGTTGTTCGGACTTACGAGAATTTTTAATGTTCACCATAAGAGTTGGTGATATTTCAGTTTACCCGCATTATACATCGATGGCATACACCCTCCCTTGCTTATTAAAGACTATTTACAACATATAACAAAACATGACTCTTATTTACATCGTCTACTCTCTTATTTTTGAGGCAGGAGAGAAACATTGACTATAACATTTGAAACATAACAAAATGGACTCCCTTATCATTTATTTATCAATTTTTTTGATATTCTTTTTTCTTTTCTAATTTTTTTTCCCTTTTATTTTCTTTTTCTGAATTTTACATCCTTTTTTTTCTTTCTTTCAACTAAATACTTCAAGAGAACAAGAACAATACAATAATATGAGATAACACTGTTGACTTATGAACAAAAAGAAAAATTACATGACACTTAGCAAGAGGTAGCCCTTTTCGATGTACCCGGTCAAATTCAATTGGTTTTTTTTCTTAATGTATCCTCCAACTTCTATCCCAGCCAACCAAAAAACAAGCTAGTCAAGTCTCATTCAGTATTCTAAAGTGATTGGCAGTCTACTTAACCGATGAAACACCTGCGGCCCAACACTATAAATGTATTGTTAGATCGCGCACGTGCAAATTTTCTTATCACATATGAATTGTGCTAGAATCAAGTGGTGCCTCATCATCTAGATTAAGAATTCTAAAATTATTATACGTGCAGATACTACAAATCAAGTTAGATGAGCTCAAAAATTTATTCATATTTTTTTTAACATGGCAGAGTTCAGTTAAAATGAGAGCATAGTGACAACCATATGGTATCTACGTACTTTTCACCCCCAAACTTAAACTAAATATTGTCCTCAATGTTTCTAAAAATTAATAGAATTATAACTATAACATACCAGGAGAACCATGATGAATAGAGAAAGGGAAAGATATTACCAGATGTCGGTGAAAGCAATATTAGAACTCCGTTATTCAAGGCTAGAATCCAAGAAAATCAACTGATATCATATTGGATTAGCACACTTATATACATAAAAAGAAAAATGAAACTGACTCTTGATAGAGAAATTGACCATTTACCTACTGGATTATATACATAGATGATTCACCATAAATATACAACCTAAAGAGCTGAGGATCAACCCAAAAAATGATATGCAGAAACATCAATAGCCTTACACATATATAACATGAGAGTGCAAGTAAGGATGCATATGTAAACGAGTTACCCCCAAACCAGAAGTTGTCAACAGATGTATTTTTGAGCACTAAATCTTGCAATTTTAGAGGTACATCATGCACAAGGTCTAGCTCAAATTGGACTTTGTTAGGGACGGGCAGAGAAACATATTATATTTAGCTGTGGCTCTTCAAAGATACTATATTTAGCTGCAAAATAGTCCAAAAGGAGTTGAGAAGCACACAGTTACATACCTAGATTAGGAACTCTAAGAAAAGTTGGTTTCACAATCTTTTTACAAACTAAATCTAGGTTGGGTGCAAGACCATCAGATTATGACTTAAGCAAGAAGTTAGGCACACCTAAGTTGCTCACATGCATGAGATCAAAAGTACCATTATTATCATCAACATCTTTTTAGTCATTCACAATAACTGCAGCATGCTCATATTCATAGAACAAATAAACAAGACCCAAATCAGAATCATGATTATCCAAAGTACCCAAATCTGGACCAGAAGAAGCAGCATATTGCGACCTAGATAGGGAATCAGACACATTACAGTTATTTTCATGCATAAGATCATTAGTGTCGACAAACAATTCAGCCTTCCCTAAGTTGGACACAAACTATGTGTCATGCTTTCCTTCACAGAACAATTGTACAAGCCCTGAATCAGTAGCCACATCATCCAAAAATTCACTGTTACAACTAAGAAAATTAGAAGCAGCAGCAACAGAGTCTAACGTCTCAGAAACACAAGACTCTATAAGAACATTTTCACGAAAAACATGCTAACATTAAATCATCATCATCATCATCGTAACAAGGATACAATGCCCTATTCAAAACCATAGTGTCTCTACTCCATTCGTGTACCTCTATATTAGGTTCATATTCAATAATAGTTGCATGAGTAGGAATAGATATACTATTTTCAAAATTTAATTCATCAGGACTAACAAACACTTCATCTTGACATTCCTTCCCTCCCTCATTTTGTAAATGAATCAGATTCATTTTCAAAAATGTATTAAGTTGTTCAATGGAATGGGAGTGTTCAACAGAGCATATTCAGTACATGAATGTGTATGAGGGTCACTAACAAATGGACACTCAGAAATTTCTCCATATGGATTACCTTGGAGATGGTCACAAGTCCATGCAAAATTTGGGTCATCTATGTACTCAAGATCACTAGTTTGCGGGTAGGGGTTGTTTTCATGCATCTGATATAAAGAATTAACATGGTCTTCCCTAGACTGCTTAAGAGCAAGCACTTCAGGGCAATGCGTGATTACATGTTGTTTGCTGTCACATAAGATACAAACAGAAACTTCAACTTGCCTAGATAAATTAGATGTGACCGATTTATAAAATACCGCAAGCGCACGACATCTAATACGCAGACAATGGCAAATACGGGATGATCCTACGGAGAGTCGGATTGGTGAAACTAAACTTCTAAGGTTCTACGAATACTAATTAAGAGACGAAATGGGTTGTCGATACGACAAGGATATCGATGATGATACAAAAGAAATAAGATTATAGAGCAATAAAAGGCAAACTAGGACTTCGAATCCACTTCCTAAACGCATGGAAATACCTAACTTGATAGACTATCTCTCCTTTCAATCAAGGAGCTATAGAAGTTCTAGCCTCAAACTACCTTGAAGATGTGATAAATCACTTGTACATATGAATAACTTAACCTCAGCAAAATATGTCAATCACTAGCATTATCTATCTGTTTAAGGCATAGAAAATCACAAATTGAACTAAATCAGATCACATGGGCTTGAATACATAACAAAGGATCATTCTAACTACCATCGATGCATGACATACAAGGTGAAAGTAATTTGATATGAACTTAGAGATTAATCATATTTTTCAATATAAATCCATGGAGAACAAGTAAAATCAAACAAATAAATTCTATTTATTTAGGGGTTTCATCTAGACCCAGATAGAGAAACTAAAACATGACTCATGGAAACAGAAAACCTAAACTACAATCACTTGCACTGGCTACTCCGGGCTTAACCTTTCAAATACAAAAGCCTTCCCTTTTTATACCAATTTCCCCTCAATTATAATCAATCCCATCAAAAAATAAAATACAAAGGTACTAGACCACTAGATACAACTCACCATGACCAATTCAGAGTACCATGCCTTCTTTGATGTGCTATTGCTGCAAATATGGTGTCTGCATAGAACCAATTAACATCTTGTCTTTTCTTTTCTCTTACACTCAATCTAAGCCACCGTACCTAGTGTTAGGTTATTGTGCAGAGTGGTAGTAAAACTGATTGACAATTGAGGGAGAAATAGGTATGGAAAGAGTAAAATTGGGGAAAACAAGAATGGGATTCGAGACACCATTGTCGGCTATTGAAAGAAAATTGAGAAAGTGCTTACAGTAGGGGATATGTTTTGACAGCTTGAGAGAGAAGGAGATAGAGATGGCAGGTGTGGAGAGAATAGGTTTGAGAAGGGAAATTGTAAAGGGGGGTTCACTTGGGTGTTATGCATGTGTACCTTTCTTAGGTGTTAAAGGGTGAAATCTGTTGACTTCCTTGTCTTAAAATGTGAATTTGAAGACTTTGGACCGTTGATAATTCTTGACCACCATTGTTTGTTCCATTGAGTTGGTAATTTCATTTCTGCACACGCTTCAGCTAACATCTCCTTTACGTCGCGGTGCGACCTTCCCACTTCCAACAATACATTTCTAACTGCGCTCTTTATCTTCTTTTATGCTCGGTGAATGAGAGCGACAATGGTTTGCGGTAGATTCTTGGGTTGCCACTTCTTCCTCAAATTTCATAAATTTGTAGTAGAACCTTTTTCTATCTCTCTTCAGTTGCCACTACCCATCCATTTCCTGCTCATTTCGCCTCTTCAAAGGCCTAGCTTTAGTCAACTACCTAACATCACAAAAATAACTCAGTACGAATAAATTTACTCGAAAATAATAAAATACATGAGTTGGTATAAAATGGGAAATTAAAACACAAAAAATATGATAACTGCCAATAAAAATGTTATATAATTATGCACTATTTGGCACCTATCAATCTGACATGTGTGCAAGTCCACGGGCGAGCAAAACCCGTAAGGCATAAGGAAGCTGACTGGTGGGATCCCCTTGTGGGTTGCACCTCCGACCGACCTAGATCTTCTGTGAAGGGTTTGAGTGAGAGGACACATGTCGGGACCCGAAAGATGGTGAACTATGCCTGAGCGGGGAGAAGCCAGACGAAACTATGGTGGAGTCTCGCAACAATACTGACGTGCAAATCATTCGTCTGACTTGGGTGTAGGGTCGAAAGACTAATCGAACCGTCTAGTAGCTGGTCCCCTCCGAAGTTACCTTATATATATATATATATATATATTATATACGTAAAGCGCATGAGAAATAGACATCAAAGATGGTTAAACGTTTGGTTATCTAGTGGTTGGTAAGCATATCAGCCAATTATCATTTAGTGATACATGTTCAAGTTTGGCAGTACCTTCTTCAAACAAATCTCCGATAAAGTGGTATTTAAAATCAATTTGTTTTGCTCTATAATGCTCAAATGGGTTTTCAGTTACTCTCATTGCACACAAATTATCACAAAAACTATTCATGGTTTCAATGTTAATTACATAATCAGTTAGCATTTGTTTCATTCATATGAGTTGAGTACAACACGAAATTGTTACATTTCATTTTGGTACACACATTGACAAGGATTGTGACTTTTGTTTCTTTCTGTGCCAGGCTACAAGATTTTTTTCCACATAGAAAAATCTTCTCGATATCCGTTTTCCTAAATTCCACATATCGATTCCAATTAACATCTGAATAAGGTGTAAGATTGATGTTAGTGCCGAATGAATATGCTAAACCGAACCCAATAGTATTATGGATATAATGAATTATTCTTTTTTGTTGCAGTGAGATGTGACTCTCTGGGATCATCTTGAAACATTGCACAACAACCAACACTGAAAGCAATATCAAGTCTTGTTGTTGTTAAATTATAAAGAAGGTTTCCAATAATTGATTTATACATCTTTGGATCTATTTGGTTTCCTGTTGGATCCCTTTGTGGTTTTCCAGTTGTGTACATGGGAGTCAAATTTGGAGCGGAACCTTCAAGAGATCTTTTAACAAGGACTTCGATGACATACTTCTCTTGAAAGATATTGATTTCATCTCATATTGATAAATGTATGAAGAATTTTAATTCACCAACATGGCTCATCTCGAACTCCTTGCTCAATGAGGTTTGAAACTCTTTGGTAAGTTTTCCGGAAGTAGCGATGATATCGTCTACATAGAATCGACTAATCAAGACTTAGTGTTCCATTATCAAATCTAGCTCTTGAGAATCCCTTCATAAGAAGAGAAGTTGTTAGCTTTTCATACCAAGCTCATGGGGCTTGCTTAAATCCGTACAATGCCTAAAGACATGATCTGGAAATTCTTGACTTTCAAATCCTTTAGGTTGGGCAACACAATTAAACCTCTTTCTTAAGACATTCATTCAAGAATGCAGATTTAATATCCATTTGATATAACTTAATCTTGAGAAAACCAGCATGAGAAATAAGCAATTTTATGGACTCAATGTAAGTTATAAGATCAACGGTCTCATCAAAATCATTTCCTTGAATTTGAGAGTACCCTTGAGCGACAGTCTTGCTTTATTTCGGAGACAATGCCGAATTTATCAGAATTGTTCTTGAATATCCACTTTGTTCTTATAATGTTAACATTAGCAGGACAAGGGACAAGTTCCCATTTGAATTTATTTAACTCCTCATGCATAACATCAACCCATGTAGTGTCGCTTAGAGCTTCATCAATATTTTTTTGGTTCAATAGATGCCAAGAAACATGGAAAATTGCATAAGTTATGAAGTTGACATGTTGTCATGACCTTAGTGTTTGGCTCCCCAATGATATCATCAGTGATATGACATTGTTGAACCCATTAAGGAGGCTTTGAAGGAGTTCGTTCGACGTGAACTCCCTCATTAGGGATTTTTGCCTCATCACTATTTCCATCAGGACCGATAATAGTTGGAACAACTTCCACCGATGATGATATTTCCATGAGTTTCCCAACTCTCTCAGTAGGAGGAAAACTCAGTAGGAGAGATGTTGTTTTGACGAAAATCACTTAAGTCGTCAATAATAATGTAGTGTTCGTGATCAAAAGTACAGACAACTAATTAAATAGCATGCTGTGAAAATCGTTTTCCCCAAAACTTCAAAGGTAAATTTTTATTATGGAGCATTACCTTGGTTATTTCTTGAATATTCTTGTTCTTCCTTTCTGCAACTCCATTAGCTTGTGGAGCAATAAGCTGAGAATATTGTTGAATTATACCATGTTGGTCATACAATTTAAATATATAACTTGATATCTTTAAATTTTATTCCACGATGGGTCCTAATTGTGACCTTGTTCATTATGGATTTTATTCACAATAATCTTAAATTCTTCCAAGGAACCATTCTTGTGCTCTAAGAACGCAACCTATGTAAATCTGGTGTAATCATCAACCATTATCAAACCATATTTCTTCATTCCAACGGTGGCTTATTGGATTGGTCCAAAGAAACCCATGTGAATTAAATCAAGATGAACTTTGACAGCAATGTCTTGTGATGACTTATGCGGAATTCTTGCTTGTTTACCCTTTTGGCAAGCACCACAAACACTATCTACTAGCATTCATTTTGAAAACGCCCCTGACAAGTTCTTTATTGATTAATCTTGCCAAATAAGTGATAATTGATGTGGCCAAAATGTTCATGCCATAAATGCGGCTATTCCACTTAAGTCAAATTACAACAAAGATTAAACTGAATATCTAAAAGTTCACAATTATTTTTTCCACGAATGTCATGGAAAATTACTTTTCCCGACTAATCTTCAGTATCACACCTTTCAATATTGAAGATAACGTTATGATCTTTATCACAAATTTGACTTACAGAAAGAAAATTTCTAGCCATACCACTAACATAGAACGTGTCATGTATTTTAGGCACACCAAGTTGTTTAACCGTTTCCCTTTTTGTTGATATAGCAACAACTCTCATCCATGAACTAAGATAAATCTCATGTCATATGCCTGCTACATTCACTTTCAAGACACCATTGAAATTGTGATATGGATTTGGAAGCAAATGCTCCCATACTAACTATATTACTTACTTTTTTTGGATGTTTAACCAGATTTTGTGTAAAACATCCGAATCTTAGACAAAAGTTTTTAAGCATTTTTACGAAGATCCTTAGCTTCATCGATCTTCAGCCTAGAACGTTTAGAAGTGCGTTGGTAGTGACCATCCAAAAAAAAAACGTACAATAGGAGACGAGAGTCAACGGAATTGATTTTCGACTTGACTCACTCTTTCTCCCAAAAGAAGCAAAAGTAATAGGACTGCTGCAGGCCAAGTGGACTAAGGAGCACAACCTCAACAATTTCAACATCGAAGGAGATTGCAGAAATCTTTTGGATTATTTAAAGATGGAAAACCATCAGCTATATCCTGGCATAATCAAACGATAATGGAGGAAGTTAAGAAGGAAATTAGTTTGTGCTCTACTTTTCTAGGTTTTCTTTTTGTCCACAGAACTGCAAACAATGTAGCAGACATTTTAGCTAAGGAAGCAAAACACTTTAGATGTAACTTAAATTGGGTTTTTATCCCACCATCTTGTATTAGCTCGGCTTTATCAGTGGATAAATCTAATGCTAGGAAAGAGCATGCTCATTCCACATTAGATGACTCTACTATTTATCTACTATGGGTTACTAACTCCCTAAGTTAGTATTTTATTGAATTTCCTATTTGCAAAAAAAAAAAAAAAAAAAAAAAAAAAAGACTTAATTTGGGACAAGTATTTAAAGTGAAAAGATCCATTTGATAAGACACTGATCCATATTGATCTTGTATTCTTGTTGCCAGCTTGTATGTCCATCTCACCTATTTTAAAAAATGGCCGGATGGAAACTGATAATTATTCCCATTTCTGGATCTGTTATACCAAATACATTCAACGGAGTTACGGAGACAAATATGAGACCCGAAAAAAAAAGTAATCTGTTATAGGGGGTGAAGAAACCATTATAGGGGCTGAACCATGATAATAATGTCTAGTTAGTTGGTTAGGAGGTGACTTTTCATCAATTAAACCTAAAAAAGGAAAAAGAAAAAAAACTCTTTACTTCTAATCATCAACAACAACCAAAAATCAATCATCATCAACAACAATTCAACAATCAATCATCATCAACAACAATTCAAAATCATCATCAATAACCCTTCCTTCAATCAAACCTAAAAAAAAAAAACAACAACTTATTCTCTAATTCTAATCAACGACCCAAAATCAATCTATTGCAAATGAGATTGAAGTATGTTATTTTTTCTCAATCAAACTCGAAAAAACGATTCCAGAACCAGTTACGGTTGGCTTTTTCGTTTTCAGAAGCCAACCGTAACTCGATACAGTTGGCTTTTGGTTTTCAGAAGCCAACCGTAACTCGATACAGTTGGCTTTTGGTTTTCAGAAGCCAACCGTAACTAGTTACAGTTGGATTTAGTGAGTTACGGTTGGTTCCGAAAAACCAAATATATCAGTTACGGTTGGATTTAATGAGTTACAGTTGGTTTCGATAAACCAAAAACATGAGCTACGGTTGGATGTAATGAGTTACGGTTGGCTTTGGAAAAAAAAAAAAAAAAAAAAAAAAAAAAAAAACAACGTAACTTTTTACGGTCTAGATAAGGGGCTTTTAGAATTATTTAATAGTGACCCTATTTGTCTTATTATAGCAGCCCCTATAACAGATAAAAAAAGATGAATTATTACACCTTGTAGCAAAATAAAAAGTACAGTTAGGTGATACACCAACTTTTATTTCTCACATGTGCTTTCGACATTTTTATTTACATGGTAAAAAAGAAAGAACTGTCATATGTAGTAGCTAGAAAGATGTTAAATTGGGTTTACAACACTCGCATGTGCACTTTACATTTCATGAGTGTGCAGAAAGATGCGGTGTGGTCGGGGGGCATTTTAGGTCAAGTGCAATCATGGATGTTTTAGTTTTAAACGCATCGGTGGAAACCAACTTCTAATTTTAACCGAAGTTCCCAGTTTGTTCGTCGTGTTGCCTGTTATTTGCTCTTGGGGTCGATTTATCTTCATGAGTTGTTGAAAGGTAACTGTTGTGACCATCATTAGGCGTCCATAAAGCTGTGATACCTGAAATAAACATTGCTAAATTAGTCACGATGTTTCGATAAATTTCTGGGCTTCAGCATAACACATTTTTGTTTACTTATCTTGTTTTACTAGAAAAACTTATAAATAGTGCAACTTAGGAGACATTTACTAAAAAACAGCTTAATAAGGTTCCACATTACCGTACATAGCATCTGTTTGGCCTCTGTGATAGACTGACTCCCTTCATCATTACTTCCACCAATTGTGTAATGTTGAAAAGAGGTGATTGCCCAAATCCGTAACACTTCTCCTTTCTCATGTTTTTAAGAAGCCTGTTCCGCAGCTTCCTACATTAGATCTCAAGTTGCTTCCATTTTAGAACCAATTTTCAGCTTCCACAAAAATGAGATCCCCATCTTATTCATAGACTCCATAACTTCTCCAGCTCTTATCTCATTTCCAGCTGACCTGTACAGGTGCACAGCTGCACTCATGATAAAAGTATCTGGTTCCACATAGTTGCTTATCCTTTCAAAGAAAGATATGCCTTCCTTGGTATATCCGCGGTGCATATAACCCTTCAGCATCGTCCTTTCACATGCTAGATCAGGATTCAATCCCACACAGTTGAGGTCTCTATAGACCCTTTCAGCATCACCCATTAATCCCGCATTCGTAAACGCACGCAATACATGGTTGAGATGTACAAGGGACGGAGAGATTCCTGTTCTCTTCATTTCATCAAGAATTTCCTCTGCTTCTGAGTATTTACCGCACTTTGTGTAAGCTCGTATTAGGGCTAGGTAGGTGAAGGAATCAGGGGAGCAACCATTTCTTTGCATGGCTTGGAAAAGTTTCTCAGCTTCATCAGAGAGTCCCACAATAGCATATGCATTGATCATAATATTGTAGCTAACCTGTAGTTGAAACAGAAATAGATAGAAATAACAAAATACATCTTGCTAATAAAACCATCCAATTTGTGCAAATTTAATACTAATTTGGAATTTCACCTGCCCGGGCTGTATCCCTTCTTCCTGCATTTGGATGAACAATTGAGAAGCTTCACGGCACTTACCTACATAGAAAATACAATGTAGTATGAAATTAAATATATTACAAATAACTAATTCCAATATGAAGTGAAGTTATGACAAAAAAAGTAAAAAAAAAAAGTTTGGCATTCCAAGATATACGAGTATGATTCAAACTGCAGTTCCATAAGATCTCATTTTTTGGATCATTACCAGCCTTCCCGTAATAGCTAATCATGTTAGTGTATGCTTTCTCATCCAATGAGATATTCAAATCCCTTGCCATGCTAAGCATCTCCGCAGCCTTGTCCAGCTTTCGACCCCGACCGTACACACTGCCGTTATTAACCAACAAAAGACCGATATCTCAGAAGAATTGAGACAAGATTTAACACCTGGACCAACAATTATTCTCTTTCTGCTGACCAATTTTTTTTTCTCTTTCTGTCTTTTCTTATCTGTAAGTTTATGGTGATTGTTACCTAATCATTGTGTTAAATGTCTGAATTGATGGACTAACTCCAGCAGAAATCATGCGATCGAAGATGCTGGTTGCAAAATGCAACTTACCTACAAGACATTAAATATATCATTTAAAGCGTTATTATGCATATCATTCTCTTCAGTTATTAACAGTCAACTAAAAGAAGATCGGTAGCCAACTAACCAGCTTCTAACATGGCCTTGATAAATGTATTGTATGCTACGGTATCAAGCTTCACCTGTTCCTGAAAGCTTTTGCGGATAATTCCATCTGCCACTCCCAGCTTGCCTGATTCCCCAGAGTAGCAATAAAATTAGGAAAGAAATACAAATCAAAAAGAACTATATATAGCTAGATTTACAATTCACTGAAGTATGACGAAACGTTTTGCAGCACACACCGTAAGTGGTCAAAGTGTTGACAACCATGCTGATCAGTACAGCATCTATGTTATGCCCTTTCTTGACCATTTCGTCATACATCCAGCTTATTTCTTCCAGTTTACCACACTTGGCAAATGCATCAATCATAGAACTATATACTCGTTTCATTGAAGCGGGGAAATCTGCAGCAGCTGCATACACTTCCTGGGCTTTATCCAATTGCTGAAGCTTTCCATATAGATTGATCATAGAAGCAATTGCTGCATCCTCAGGTCTATGACCTAACTTGATTACTTCATTATAGAGAAACTTGGCTTTAGATGAATTACCTTCAAAGGAGATGATTGTCAACCAAACAAATATCAAAAGCCATGTGGAAGAAGTATTCTTTTGATTACAGAACTTGCATAAACAGAACAACAGCAAACAAGCTAGTGCACATTGAAGACATCTTACCTTCCCTATTTGATATGCTTATAAGTTGGCTAGCTATTGACAAGCCAACAGGGGTCTGCAGCAAATCTTTCAGGGTTTGCATCTTCTCAGTGGTAGGATCATCTAAAGAATATAGACTAATCAACAGTTCAAGTGCCATACTGTCAGGAAGATCTAGAGTAACAGAACTATCCTCTGCTATCTCAACTGTCTTGGATTTTCCACACAGAATCATCAAAAATGCCTGTAAGAAATAGCTACCCATCGCAACCGAACTCTGTCCCATCTCTTCTGTTAATTGCTTGGCATCTTCTAACATGCCATGGTTGCAATATATTTTCATGGCCATCTTGTACAGTTCTTCATCAAATTGTACTTGATCTTTTCTTAATTGAACAACGAATGCCTTGGACTTCTCAGGAAGATCAAGTTTCATATATAGGCTAAGCATATCCTTACAGGAGGATGCATCTGGAAGCCCAGTCTTGTATAAAGACTGGAAAGAAAGTTCGGCGGACCCCACGTCCTCCTTCGCAACATAACACTGAAGTAAGACAGTATAAGCAAACCTAGAGAACATAATGTTCCTAGACTTCATAAGATCCAAAACATTTAACGCTTTGTCAAACTTTCCCGCAGTCAAATGTACTTGTGCCATAGACACAAACGTTTTCTCATCAGTGAGAATCCCTAACTGCTCAATCTCTTCGAATGTTTTTTGTGAATCCTCGTAAAGACCGAGTTTGCCATATATTCTAATAAGTAAACCATATATAACTTCATCTGCAGCCACCTTACACTTCGCCATCTCCGAGAAGAGAGCTAGGGCTTTAGGATAGTCTCCATTTTTGTAATATAAAGCTAAAAGTGAAGCACAAGTATAGTTACTAGGAATGATTCTCAGAGATCTCATTTCTTGGTAAAGCTTCAATGCTTCGTTTTGATTCCCGTGTTTAGCACTTAGAGTGATGAGAAGGCTATAAGTAACTTCCTCTGGGGTGAATCCACATTTCTTCATTTCATAGAATGTCTCAAAGGCCTCTGTGACAAGACCTTCTTTTGCAAATGAGCAAATAACCACCGTATAGGTGAAATGAGTGGGGGCCACAGTTACATCCATCATCTGTCTCCACAAATAGATAGCTTCAATGTGCAGTGATTTCTTCTGCAAAGACGAGATCATGAAATTGAAAACTGAAACAGAAGGTACGATTCCACGCTCTTGAACTGCAGAATAGAAAGACAGCATAGGTTTATGGCGCCCCCATCTAGCGTATGCGCATAACATGGTCCCACAAGCCACTTCATCTGCTTCACAGTCTGCTTCAAGCATTTCCAGAAATGTTTGTTCAGCGAGTTTGATCTTTCCAACTTGGCCGTACATACGTAAAACAATGGTGTAGACGATCACACTGGGACGGTAACATAACTGCATTCATAGTCACAGGTACATTTCGAACTTGAAAAATCTAGTTAAAGTATGCAAATTGGCTTTTTACTAGTACTAAAAGAACTGCCAGCAGAACCAAAATCTAGTTAAAGTATGCAAATTGAATTTCTATTGGTACCATATGACTGCTGAACCATAAGAGCAAACTAGAGGAAGAAACTCAAAGACGTTAACATATCATGAGTCGTATTATTTTACCTTTCGCTTTTTAATAAAACATGTAGTTTTCCATATCAAAAACCTTAGCTCCAAAGTGTTAGTTTGTATTACAGCAGAATCAATAAATTTCTCATTTTCTCGCCAATTTCCTCAGAATAAACATCTTAATGAAACCCGATTAGTAAATCAATCATAATTCTACTTCAAGATGATTTTAGTAAAAGAAACCTCGTGATTCCACAAATTCAAGTAACCAACAGACCGCTTAAAGTCGTCATCATTTCATGTTAAAACTAATTCCTTGAGGGGTGAAATTTGCCAATGCCTTATTGTACAGCATAAAGTTTTCATTAATCTCATCAACCATCAACAGGAAAAACTGAACATATCCAATGAAATTAGAGAAAACAAAAGAGCAGTTATGCGAATTTACCTGCAACTTCATCCAATCAAAGAAATCTCGAACTTGTCGCCAACCTTTCTGCTCCTTCAAAACAATACACATCTCTCTAAATGTCAATTTAGTAACAAAGGAACTCATAACTTGCCTCATATCATAAGAGCCGTCAACCCTAGTTGACAAATTCCTAACAACCCTAATTGCAGCAACAACATGTTTCCCATATATGTGTCCATCTCTATCATCTTTCAAAAACTGTACCATTTGTTCAGGAGTTCTCTTAATCCATTTAGGCGTTTGAGCTTGTGAACCTTGATTTCTTCTTAATACACTAAGATAACGAGCTTTGGCATTGATTATTCGACGAGCATCATCATCTGAGAGGCGTTTCTTAGGGTCTCTTTTATAGGGTTTTGATTTGATTGAATTTCCATCACTTAGTGTCCAAGGATCTGGTTTGACTGAACAAGTAATGGTGAATTTAGGGGTTTTGCGTGGTTTAAGAGAGGCACTGTTTTGGCAGGAAGGAGGAGGAGGAGAAAGAAAAGGGTTTTGAAGGGAATTCATTATCACTTCCAGAAGGGTTTAAGGAATGGAGTTGGGAGTAGCAATATAATTCATTTCGCCGTCACTGTCCGAGAGGATAAATTTTCATTTGTGGTTTTGTTTTTGTTTTGATTTTATTGGTTGGTAGTTAACGCAATTCATCCCGGGCAGTGGATGGGTGGTTGGGTTTGGTTTTGTGATAGTAAAATATCTAGGAGCCACGTGTGAACATTGCAAGGCATGGATGTAGCAAAGATTCGAAGTGGAGAAATATTGAATAGGAACTGGTAAAGTCACCTTTCCAAACTCGAGATATCTACCACCACCAGAAACAAGACATGTGGAAAGATGCATGAACAAAACAGTGGACATGTTTGAATAACACGATAAGGCATTAAATGCGTAAGGATGGCGTGCAGAACTAGATCATGTCAGAGTAGGAGCAGAGAGCGATCAATACATCCCAGCGACCGGGACAACAGTATCACAACTAGTCGGGAGAAGAGCGAAAGATAATGATGGATCCAAACCCACGACCTAAGATAAAGACTTCGGAAGGAAAAGCACGTGACCCAGGCTCATCAAATTAGATACGATGTACTATAGCAAAGTGTGATGTATAAACACTTTGCCTATAAATAAAGAGCAAGGCTCTGAGGAAACCAAGTTAGATTTCAGTACATGATTTCTCTGTGAAAGTTTAGGGCTAGAGAAAGAAAACTCTTATTCTTCTTATATTGTGTTCTCCACCATTAATAAAGTCTTAGTTTCAAAGTGGATGTTGGTATAACACCGAACCACTATGTCTATGACATTTGTGCTCACTAGTTTTCTTTTATTATGCTCATAACATCTTATGCTAGTATCACATCTTATTATCATGATTTATATTTGCGGTCTAGATCCAAATGGTTGTATGGCTAGAAAAATGGCTATCACAATATGGCGTTAGAAACAGTTGAGCCTCTGCAACTTGAGGTTCCTTAACAACACATTTTCCTTATGTTTTTCCTGATTCTTGTTAAATAAGTGATTCGAGTCACCTCTCTTTTGATAGTTGATCTTGAGAGTGCTTATAGATCTATGATCTCTAAGTTTGAAACTCGAAAAGATCCTTACAAAGGAAGAACAAGACTTGTATCTGACAAATTCAAGTTATCATTTCTTACAACTTTTATTTTAAGTTAGAGTTTTTCTTTTGTGCTGAACATCAAAGTTCGCACATCTAAGTAAGCTCGCCTGTAAGTTGATCTTGAAAACAACAACATATCTTTGATATCCTGAAAACAGTTCGAAAAGAACCTTAACATCCTAGAAGCTAGGGCTTGATTTATATTCTCTCATATCTTTCTTGTAAGCACTCCAATGGCAAAAGATTTGGGGTTTTTCAAATATTTGTTGATAAAACCAGATCTAAAGCTACTACAGTTTTCGCTCCACGACAAAAACCTATTTGTTGATGAAGATCACTGAGCAGTAAAACCTTAAAAAGACGATGGTCATTCAAACCTCAGTCTTAAAAGGGAGTCATCGACAACAAAGCGAAAGTAGAACAACAAAAATTCTCTTGTTTTCCAAGGAAAACCCTTTTTTGGGTATACTTCCAAAAGCAGCACTGCACCGTTAAAGACGGTTGCACTTTTTCTTTCTTCTCCCATTTTGGCACTCTCTGTAACCACCTCTTTGAAAAGTAAGAGTCTGAGTGTTACAGAGATCAAATCAGTCTTGAGTCTGCCAAGTTAAATAATGAACAAGTACTAGGGTCTTCTGTAATTATCGGACCTCGATTCCCATGTACATAAGAGATTATCTCATGCACGAATAAATAAAAAATACCTTTTTTGTGGATGTAGGGTACACGATGAGTACAGAGGAGATTATCGCAACAAAGATGTACACAAGAAGACCACGGAGGGGTCCTAAGAAGAAGACCAACCTCACAGAGAATCTAGAGGATGCACATATCACTTCCGACCCAGACTCTGACGCATAAGAATAACAACAGCCTGCAGAGAACCCAAAAACGGGTGGTGCACGCAACGACAAAGACAAAAGTGATGCCATACCAGTTGACACAACGGAACCAGTTGCAAACATAAGTGCTAACTCGGGAGCAACCTTAATAGTAGAAGCAGCGGAAAATGTCCAGAAAACACAAGAACAGGGAATATGCGAACTAGATCAGAAGAATGATAGCGAGCAAGAGAATCGTAACATGAGAAACAGAAGACCTGGGAAAGACATTATTTATACTATCGAGGATGATGAGTCTCACGACTAAAAATGAACACATGGCATAAAGCACAGAACACCTCACGATGACGAATCCGAAAGGTTCGATGGTAAGCTCAAAGAGCAGATGCTAACAGACAGAATGGAAGCAATGTACAAAGAAATGTGCGGCATCAAACAAGGTTATCGACTATTTGAGGTTATGACAGAAGCGGAATGAACTTCATTCATAAAAGAACTAATGTAGACATTGTTCCGACCAAAATGTTCGATGCCTACATTCACGACCATCTTTGATTGGTAGGGAAATGCGGTCTATCACATTCGATCCTACCGACGTGCTTTGCTCCAATTGAGCGAACATGATGTAGTCCTATGCAAATTCCCCCCCTCAAGTCTGAAAGATGAAGATTTAGCATGGTTCGATGCACTGCCAAAACGCTCCATCGCCACATTCGAGGAGCTATCAGAGACTTTCCTCGAAGCATGTATCATAATAGTTTAATGCGACCGGGGTCGATAGAATATATGCGCTACGCTAAGATGTCAACGAAGGGTTACGCAACTTAGTCAACAAATGGAGGAATTTTTTTGCTGAAGTCCGCAAGGTATCTGAGAAAAACCAGATCTTGGGGTTCCTTAGCAGCCTCAGAAAGGACAATCCTTTGTTTGTCGAGTTAACGTCCCAAAAAAAATGGAAACGCTACGCGAAATCCAAGAACATTCAGGGGTATTTGTACATTGTACCGGTGCAAATTTGGATTCATATAACATAGGGATACCTGGTGTAAAGATTGGTGTTTACTAAAAAATGCTTCTAAACATTCTACAACTTACTCATTTTTTTCTTTATTTTACTCTTCTTTCTTTAGAAACTAAAATGCAGGGTGTTTATGCGAAAAATTTAATGCTAGCACTAATAATTAGGTGTCTTATATTATATCTTGGGTTCACATTTTGACAAGAATTTCTCACATTGCGGAAACTAGCAGTATGTACGTGTGTTGTTTGGTTTTGCATTATGTGATAGGTTAACATTAAAAAAAGAACGAAAAAACTCAAAAAAAATAAATTATATTTATCTAATTAATTGTTGAACTTCACTCTAAAAATATCAAATTTGAATAAATTGTGTCAGAATAATTTAAATATCCAATACCAGTAACTTATACTAATTTTGTCTACTAAATCGAATCATAACCAAGTGAATAGAACCGAGTCTCCTCTCCTCTCTTTTTTTTGTCCATCTTTATTTTAGAGTTCCATGTCTTACTTTTTTTTTGATGCAATGTCTTCTTCCTATATATTAGCATCAAACAACATTTGTTGGTAAATAATACTTTTCGATGAGTCTAGATTGAGCAATCACTACAAGTATATCGAACATTGACTCTCTGCTCTTTATAAATTTGATTTTTTGATATCCATGGATTCAATGGAGTCGATGCTCGTTACAACTTCTCATCAAATTTGGAGGGTGTTGATGGCGGATATTAATGCATTTCGTGATTCCCTACTGGTTTTCTTACCTCCCATAGTTTGTGGAAGTCATATCTATAGCTCATGATCGAGATGACATATATTTTTGTGTAACAAGACTCCTTTGCCAAATAATTGTAATGACCCGGAAGCAGGTCGAGGACTATTGACGTCTAGTCAATTGACATCCGTGTATGCAAGGACAATACTAATTGAATTTGAAATATGAATATCATATTTCTTCATCATTTAAAGTAATAATTTGAATAATTAAATAATATCACTAGTTCGTAAAATTACGACAGATCAATTCCTATTACTATAATGAATATCAGATGGTAAGGGTATGTCACTTGAAAAATCAACAGTTAACCTTGTCCATAGACCATGACTAGTCGACAAGTCCGTAATTTCATTAACTTCACTTATACGAGAGAATGGACATATAAAACTATAAGTAGACACCACACCCAAGCACATAAGAATTAACAAGATCTAAGTAATAAGTAGAGTAGGAACAGTTTGTTGTTAGGCTCCTAACCAATTTCTTGTAATATGCTTAATGTAAGTTATTTTGTAAAACGGGTAGCTAGCTCAGCTGGTCATCCGCATTCCGCAAAGATTTGATGCACTCCAGGTGGTCCTAGGTTCGAGTCCCCGATGGCGCAACAGGTATAGTTAGCTTTCCCCACTTGCGACATAATCAGCCCCCATATCCGCTTCGGCTCCATTGGATGATTCCTCATGAGGCTCGCTGGTAGGCTAGCACGGCAACCTGTTCAACTAATGTAGTAGTACGTTGTTGGATCTTAGCTTGTTATGCTTCTAATTAGTTTCTTGTAATGATAATCTTTATCTAATAATAATAATAATAATAAGGGTAGCTAGCTCAGCTAGTCATCCCCGTTCCCCAAGGGTTTAATGCGCTCCAGGAGGTCCAGGTTCGAGTCCATGATGGTGCAATATTGCAGAATTTGACACGGAAGGTAGAGTTATCTTTCCCCCCTTGCGACATAGTCAACCCCCCCACCCCCACCCCACCCCACACACACACAGTCCTCTTCGACTTTCTTGGATGGTTCCTCATGAGGCTCGCTGGTAAGCTAGCATGGAAACCTGTTCAACTAATGTAGTTATACGCTGTTGGAGCTCAACTTGTTACTTGTTAGGCTTCCAACTAGTTTCTTGTAATAGTACTCTTTATCCAATAATAAATAAGTTAAAGAAAATAAAAATACAATAAAACTATCTTGTTAACTTGTATAATTGTGAACTTAAACAACTAGAGATAACAGATTTCTATGCATGGCACTATGCTGCAAGGTAGATATGGTAAAATGTGGTTGTTGCTACTTCCTACCATATGCCATCATATGGTTAATATGGAAAAAACGGAACATTAGGCAACTAAAATTAGGGATGGGACTTGGGTTGGTTGGGTTAAAAGGCTTGGCAGAGATAGACCCAAGGTAGAAATCCTTTGCCTAGATTTCCCATAGAACCCATGGAGCTAAAACGGTTTTCATGTGACATGGTGGTTGTATCTCGTATAATTTTATCCTTCTTCTTCAAAAACAGAAATAACACAATATTTGTGTTTGTTAGAAAGTGACACTCGCATCCGTGATACACTTCTCAAATCCGTACAAGTAGAGATACCTTGGTTCTTTAAGAAGGCTTTTCTGCATGTTGTTAGATCTTTGCAACCCCACGGGAGTTCGTGAATTGTGGGATGATTTCTTATCGTACATGATTGAAGATCACTGTCAATCCAACACAAAAATATTCTTTAGAGAACTAAGGTCTGTTCTCGGTGAAGGTTTAATGTCCATATATAAACTCCCACAAATCGATGAAAATATAGAACTTCAGGAACAAACGAGTTGGTGTATGAAGAATTCATAATTCCAGTTTCTCCAGAAGATCTATCATGTATTGATGTGCAAAACGCTGACAAGAAACATGCATTTGATATGTAAATCTTTTATGGAAATTTACCTCTTTATTTGTATTATTGTTCGCTTTTATTGAAACTTGATTTCCATTGCATAATCTCTCGCCATCATGTATGTTGCAAATACTGATAACCCGGATGAATCACATATGTGTAGACAAACTTTGTTAAGGACATTACACTGTTTGTCCATCATTTTTATGATTTTCCTTTGGTTTCAATTAACAACACAGCACCAGTAGCACCAACTTCAGAAGTTAAAAGTGTCAACATCATTTGCGCCCCCATGAAACATATTATTAAATCAAATACTCTCAGCACCTCACTTAGTTGCAGTAGTCCTTTTGTGATTAATATATTTATAGTCTGGGTTATCATCGAGTCTAACTTTAAGTAGCAATCTGGAAAGTGGCGGTAATGGTTAGTTGATAGTCACATCGCATGACAATGATTTCCCTTGCATATCTCTTGCCAACCTGTATGTTGCAGATGATTTGGCTTTTGTCGGGCATTCATGCTCTATTCATATAATGGTTCCATCTGAGTGAAGCACCTTCTTCACAAAGAGTTCGACATTCAGTTTGTCACACCTTATGTGCCTTAGTTTTTAAACCATAAAGAAATGAATGCATATACCAAACAAGATAGTCTTATGTATGTATGTGGTTTTGCATCATTATTTGTGAACATTGAGTTGTTTCCCGCACTGAATGTTCCATTACCTGCTGTAAATGGGAAGCATGGGTTGTGTAGTGTACAATGCGAAGACACTTTAAAACTGAAACTAAACAAAGTGAAATATGCAACTGAATATATTGCCTAATACTTTGGACTAATAAAAAAAAATTGTTACATTTACCTCATCTTTGACTGATTCATTGTAATTTTTTAAACTTCTATGCAGGGAATTCCATTAGAAGGGTCGACGAATCTATATTCTTCATTGATGGTCCGGGTGGTTCAGGGAAAACGTTTATCTATAGGGTGATATTAGCTAAGTTACGAAGTGAAAGACGTATTACAATTGCAACTGCGACATCATGGATTGCTGCAACCATGATGCCAGGTGGGAGGACGTCCCATTCTTGATTTATGATACCCTACCGGTAAACTCAACTTCTACATGCAATAGGCGCATAAAATCCTTTGGCAGATTTCATTTGAAAAGATGATTTGATTATTTGGGACGAAGCAGATGAAAAACTGATATGCATTTGAAGCTCTGGACAGAACATTAAGAGACTTTACCAAAGTTGAACTGCTATTTTGAGGGAAAATCTTTCTTCCAGGTGGGGATTTTCGTCCAGTATTCCCTGTGATTGAGTACGGGTCACGAGCGCAGACAATTAGTGCATGCTGACAAACGCAAAATTCTGGAAGGATGTTAAGGTGATTCGTTTAAAAGAGAACATGCGTTCAAGGTTAGACCCTAGTTTCTTAGAATTCTTGCTGCGGATTGGAGATGGGACTGATCCATATGTCATGGATGACATTGTGAAACTTCCGGATGACATTGTAATGAAGTGGGAAGGTGAGCAATCTGTTGAGAGATTAATTGATGAGGTTTTTCTAGAGCTTGAAAAGAATGAAAGTAACAAAAGTTTCATGAGTCAGAAGGCCTTGATAACACCAAAGAATTATATTATGGAAAAGCTCAAACAAAAGTTATCAACATATTTCCAGGAGATGAGGTAGTTTACCATTCTTTTGACATGGCTAAAGATGACCCTCACAATTTGTGGACTGAAGACTTTCTCACCACTATTGCTCCAGGTGGATTGCCTCCTCACGGGCTTATACTCAAGATAGGTGCTTCGATAATTCTTTTGAGGAATCTTTATCCCAGTTATGGTCTTTGTAACGACAAGAGGTTACTATGTAGAAGTCTCTTAGAAACTTCATTGATGCAGAGATCGTTACCATTAGTTATTGGGGTTCAGGGTCTTGATTCCACGGATACCCTTGGATCCTCCCAAAGAGGTGATACTCCCATTCAAGTTCGTCCACAAGCAATTTCCAGTTCGCGCGAGTTTTTCCCTCACGATAAATAAGGCACGGGGGCAAACAATACCATATGTTGGTATTTATCTACCGGAACCAGTGTTTAGTCACAAACAACTATACGTTGGTTTGTCCAGGGGAGTTTCAAGAACTACAACTAAAGTGTTAGTTAAGAACGGAGTTCTTCCGAATGTCTCTGGAACATGTACTGAGAATATTGTATTCCAAGACGCTCTCGTGATATTTTAGTGATAATTAAGTTCCAAATAATTTCTTTATTATTTTATTTTGGTAATTTCAGGGTTTGGAATTGGAAAATGCAAAATATATAAAAAGAATTGTTGTTTGCCGACGTGCAACGCACGTACACTCCACTTGTAATAATAATAATAATAAAACTATTTTGTTAACTTGTATAACTGTGAACTTAAACAACTAGAAATGACAGATTTCTATGTGTGGCACTACGATGCTATGGCAGTTGCTACTTGCTACCATATGCCATCATATGGTTAATATGGAAAGAACAGAACATCAGGCAACTAGAGTAAAACTAAAAAAGTGAGGATCGGGCGACTAAATGTGTCGACTCACACAAATAAACGGTTTTCATTGTTAATTTTTTTAATGCTTTTTACTTGATTAATAACTATGTGATGCTTTATTTAAATGATCTCTATGATTTCTATTAGTATTTGATGTCTTCCTTTAACTAACGATTGTGGAATCATCTTTTTTAAAAGTTTACTGGAAAAGTCTTTCTTTCTTTCTTGTTTTGGTTTCTATCCTTCAAAGTTTAAGTATATCGCTAAGTTTAATTTCGTTTCATCGATTTTGATGGAGTTTTAATCTTTTTCTGTGCAGATTTCCTAACTATCAACTTGTGGGGAATTCGATTGTGGAGCTTCAAAATGCATTTTTCTTTTGAAGTATAGGCAGTGGTGTTCACCATCTTCTCCTGCAAGATGGTCCATAGTAGTAGAAATCTAGAGGAACCTATTTTTGCAGGCATTTATATCAACTATTTAAATCATCATGATCTTCACCAAAACAATCATTTTCAAAATCTTCATCAAGTTTTCCGCCCAACCAGTCAACAAGAAATAAAAAAAAATAAAAACTACCTCCTAAATTGTTGAGCTATCAAAGGCGAATAAACAACATAGATTACAACTACATGCAAGTTTCCCGTTTGACTCTATATACGGAATATCACCCTCTTAATCATCTTATATTTTTCAAAGATATACAAACTCTGGATACTCGGATCTACAGAATAACTTTTGAAGGAAAAGTTTTCTGTATATACAGAGTTATTCTCCTCAATAGTTCACACTTACCTTCATCAAACTTTCTACATCATACCAGTAGAACCACAACCTATCAAAAAAAAATCTTAATATGTCTGCAACAAATAAAAATCGAATTAATATGCTCTCCAGACAACTTAGAAATGCATTTATTGAAATCCCAGCAAACTATAGAGTGTAGTAGGTTCATCTCAAAAAATCAATGTTGCAGTTGAGGAATGGACTCATGGGTTACTCGGAAAGCTTATGGAAAAAATCAAGATAGATATGAAGATAATAAGAGCAGGAGTGAACTCTCTTTGGAGGCAGTACAGAAGGAAGGAGACTCAAGTAATGGGACATAACTTTATACTGGTTAGATTAAACAATGAAGAAGAACAAGATGAAATAATTCAAAATGGCCCGTGGATAATTGGAAGGGATTTGTTTGTTGTTCAAAAGTATTACTCTCATATTCCTATTAAAGACTATGTGTTCAAACATCAAGTTTACACAGTTGAATTCAAATATTAAAGTTAGAAAACATGAACATAGAAATCATTGATGAAGCTATAGAATATATGGGGAAGAAGATATCAACAAAGCCAGAAAACTGCATGCTCAAGTACGGAAGCACTGTATCTGCTAAAATAGAAATTGATCTTAAGAAGCCATTACATCGTCGGGGATGGTGTAAAACAATCTCTGGAGAATAAGAATGGATCAGATATCATTGGTGTTTGCAATAAAATAACATTTGTGATAAATGCTGGGTGATTGACCATGTAGACAGTACTTGCATGCAAACTAACTATTTGCTTCATCTGGATAGTTTATCCACTGAATAATATGAGGCTTATATGCAAGAGGAGGTTGATGTGTATGAAGGTAATGATGAAAGAAGTATGAACAACTCAATAGAAGAAGAAATGGCAAATGAAGAAGAAGTTGTTGAATCTAGACAAAGCAAAAGGATACGAAACTCTCATTTCAATAAACCACCATCCATAAATCCACATAACCTTCATGTAATTCAACCTAACTTTAGGGAAATAATTATTTCTGCTACTATGAACAATCGTACTGCTGAGATGATGGAATCCGATATTTCAACTGCAAATGCTTTGGACCCCACAAACAATGGTCATGGATTTTCTGCGCAGGTATATACCAAAACTCATAGTTTTTCTGGAATTTTAATTACATGTTCTCTTAATCAGTTTTCAAACACTGTGCATATAGATTACTACCATATCTCTTTTGTCTTTATTCATATCATGAAATTTTTATCTTGGAACTGTAATGGCTTTGGAGCCAAAGATAAAGTACTAGGAGTTATTTAATTGACTTAAATAAGATGCTCAACCCAGATATAATTATTCATCAGAAAACTAAAATTAGCTCTGACAAAATTTTGAACTATATAAAACCCTTGAATTTCCCAAATAATTGTTATGTCCCTTCTATTGGTAGATAAAGATGAAAAGACGAGGGTACCCAAATACACCACAATCTTTTATTTATCAACCTATAAGTCCTCTTCCGAATGTGATAGTCTATGAACAGAGTCGAGACAATATGACAATTCGGTTCACACTTTGTGTGATAGTCTATGGATACGAGATCGAGACAATACAACAACAAAGTGGGTACTTGATAATAGGTTCGGTAATAACCGAAACTCTATAGGATCAATATCAAGTATTAAGGAATTAACGTACTTGTGTATTTTACTTAATTATAATAACAATTATAATGCGGAAAACAAAGTAAAAGACACAACAAGATTTTGTTAACGAGAAAACCGCAAATGTAGAAAAACCCTGGGACCTAGTCCAGTTTTGAATACTCTCAGAATTAAGCCGATATACAAAATCTAATACCAACTTCGTATAGTTGAGACCAAGCAGACTACCCTTAGCTACTTAGTTCCCTTAGTATCCATGCGCCTTCGACTTCTAGAGTCACGCATGTGAATAGCAAGTCCTTTGGATCGCATCCAAACAGCAAAGGAATAATCTGTTTGGTAACCACTCTAATCAATCTTGCTAAAGATAAGATGAGTCGTTGAAAAAGGCTCTTATGTTTAATCTAATAAACTCCTTTGTCTAGTTAGATCAATCTATCCAATAAATACCGAAATAGTCAAGTTTAGATTCGCACTCAATCGATATAGATCTCAAAGAATGCCGATCTCACGCAACTAATCAATCAGATCTATCAAAGATAAACTGATTCTAGTTGGATCCCAGCCGATCAAGGTTTATGCACTAAATCCACAAGATACGAAAACTAATAAGAATTATTCTTCGTCTTCAAATCTTCTATTGCCTTTAAATACCTGCACAATACCACTTGAATCTTCTTGTGATCAATCACACACAGAACGTAGTCTGTTAACAATGGATTATCACAAGATGTCTTTAGATCTAACAACAGTTCTAAAGATCCCATTGATACTTTGATCTAGTCTGAGTGAATCTTTATATAAGAAGAGAAGATTCTCAAAAATAAAAAAACTAGGTGCAATCAAAGTTTCAACAACCGTTAGTCAATCAAATTAAATTGAAAACTAAAAACACTGCAACTATCTAGTTTTCCACCAACGGTACTCGTAGAGCTTCTTGATCCCACATAAATCTTTAAATGAGCGGGCGTAAGAGATTTCACCTAATTACGATACTTTCCTCTCCGAATAGATGGCTCCACCAGAAACAACAAGTAATAAAGTTTGCCCGGCTCTTAGGATAGTTTGCTAGAAATGCAAACTTAGGTATTTATAGACCAAGGATGTGTTGACACCAAAGTATTTCCAAAACCGAAAATATTCTCAAGATATGCAATGAATGCCCAAATTCGGTTTTCCTAATTCCAATAAATGTTTGTCCAATATTTCCGAAATCTCTCATAGAAAATATCCAATTAATAAATGCACATTACTAATTTGTATTCTCTAGAGCTATGCATTAATTGCTGGTAATTAAAGCATATAAAACCAAAAACCTTAATTAAAAGATTATTAATTTATTTCGGTACATGATCACCTTGTGTACCAAGGAATATCTTTGAACAATAAATGATAAGAGTTAATATTCATATTCAAAGTATGTTGACATCTTTATATCGTAAACCCTAATTCTGAATCTACACAAGTTCATGAAGAAAATATGTAAATCATGGAAAATCGGATTTGCATCTTGGAATCGGTTCTACCACACTTCCAAACAAGTTTAAAATTGGTTCTACCAAAATTCCAAGACAACTATGTGATCGGTCATACCAAGTCACAGTGGTTAGTTGTGATCGGTCCTACCAAGTCACATACATGGGTTCAGATTGATTATACCAATCATTAGGATCAGTTCTACCTAAACATGGTACCTACTTGTGATCGGTCATACCAGTCACTAGGATCGATCATACCAATTATAAGGATCGGTCACACAACCACTTATTGTCGGTCACACTAATTACCAGAATCAGTCACACCAATTACAAGGATCGATCATACCATCTCATGGTGATTACTTAGGATCGGTTACACCAATTACCAGTCATACCAAATCATAAGTCTAGGTATTGTGACCGGTTCTACCAACTCACACATATTAATCATCCAAAGAATATGCAATGAATAGCCAGACCAATATACCTATTGATTTCCCTTTTGATTCATGAAACAAGTTCACGAACTTACTTCCTTTAAACAAATGTAAAGTATTGTTTCCTAGGATGAAATCTTCACCATTAACCCAGACACATAATCATAAAACTATATACATATTATGTCGATGTCATATCTACGAAGTTCAAAAGATAAGCGTTATACTTCGTAATATAATTCCTTAATACTATGACCATACTATTATGATCATGTCTATCTACTAGAGTATTATTTATATGCAAGCTTCACATGTTATGTTTTCAATATGCACGACTTGAAAGATACGTTAGGAATGGAAACAAGTTCAAGTCAATATTACTAACCTCAAGTGGAAGGATGATGTCGTCGTTGTAGTCGTTACTTCTTCTCATTCTTAAGGTCTTCGGAGTAATACTTGTATGTCTCAACATTCCAAGACTTTCTAGTCTAACCTAAACGAAGTTGACTCTAGTATTTAATCACGCGACTCTAGATGAGTTTTGATACTAAAATATGACAACCAAACTTGACATACCAAAACTTGGTGAGTTCAACCGAGCTATGCTCTAACACAAAAGGAATTTGTCTCCTCTTGAAGGATGGTTTTGAACTTGATATCATATACAAGGACAAAAACATGTTTCATTGTCTTGTTTGCAGTGATCCAGCTAAACCAAAAACGGCTACATGGCTCTAAAATTGGATATGAGCAAAGCTTTTGATCGTGCAAAGTGGGGATTTCTAAATAATGTCATGATAAAGCTTGGGTTCAATAACAAATGGTGTCATCTGGTTTATGAATATATCAGCACAACTGAAATTCAAATTCTTCTAAATGGTTCACCATGTACATCCTTCAAACCAACAAGGGGCATCCCACAAGGTGATCCTCTATCACCTTTCTTATTTCTTCTCAATATTGATGTTCTCACTAGGTCTTTGGCCCAAGATGAACACTCAAAAAATCTACAAGGTATCAAAATTTCAAGGAATGCACCGCAGGTAACACACGTCTTATTCACAGACGATTGCCTGTTGTTTGCTAAAGCGGATATTCAGAACGTAAATGCTCTTTCGGAGGTGGTCAAAATATTTAGTGCAATATCAGGGCAGCAAATTAACTTTCAGAAGTCTGCAGTCTTTTTCTCCAAGCATATACATCCTCGTCATTGTAGAATTTTGTTGAGAAGACTCAAGATGAGGAAAATGTCTTTCGAAGAAAAGCATTTAGGAATTTCTGTATTTCTAAATAGGAGAAAGACAACTTCTTTCTCGGGCCTGATAGATAACATGAAAGTGAGATTTACTAAGTGGAATTGGAAGTTCATGAATTAAATGGGTAGATCTGTCATGATCAGAAGTGTCTTTAGCACAATGCCATCTCATCAAATGGGGTTTTCAAGATTCCAGCTGCTACTATAAAAGAAGAATGATGTTTTGGGGACTACTCAAAAAAGGTGGGGGACTACTCTTCTATTTTGGGGTGGATATTTGAAGTAAATTTGAGCCACCCCTTAACTTAGTTTTTTTCTAATACCAAACTTGCCCTTGGTGATTAAATTAGTTAGTGTAATGATTAATTAGTGTTAGTGTAATGATTGATTAGTGAGGTTAGATTAATTAGCTGAGTGTTTTTACAAGAATAATTTTTGAGAAGAAGGGGGTTTTGGGTTTTTTTTTTTTAAGATGGTTGATTTCGAAATGAGAGTTTTGGGTACTTAGGTATACTTCAAATTTAGTTAATGTTGCTTGAATTGACAAAAACTTTCAAAAAAATGAGAAATTTACAAACTGATTTCGACCATGGAAATGAAGTTCGGCTACGACATCTGAAGAACAGGTAGCCGAACTCATCTGCAAGTGTAGTTCGGCTAATGGTTCTGAAGACACGGGTAGCCGAACTCAGCTTTAATGGAGTTTTTGCTTTCAGAGAAAAGTTCGGCTAGGAAAAAGAAAGTTGCGACGTAACCGAACTAAAAGTTCGGCTGGGAATTTTTTTCTCGACGTAACCGAACTCAATATATAGGTTTTCAGAAAAAAGTTCGGTTAGTAGAAAAAAATTGCGACAAAACCGAACTAAAAATTCGGCTAGGAAAAAAACGAAAAAAAGTTGCGAAGAAACCGAACTAAAAGTTTGACTGGGAATTATTTTTTGCTAGGTAACCGAACTTTTTCCTGAAAGAAAAAACTCCATTAAAGCTGAGTTCGGCTAGTTCGACAACTGTTTCACATAATTCCTAGCCGAACTTCTCTCTGCAACTTTCATTTTCAACTCATTTTGATGATTACTTCTCATTTCTTCAACCAAAAACGAATGACAAATAATGGGTTTGTGAGAATATCTTCGTTAATGATTTAAATTAAGCTATATACATGGAGGAGGTGGTGGTGGGTGGTGGTGGTAGTTGGAGGTGGTAGGTGATGGGCGGTGGTGGTGGGAGGAGGTGGTGGTTATATATATATAGGTGATTATTAGGTTGGTTTTAAATTAAATTAGGTTAAGGGTAGGTTAGTCATTTCCACATTTTAGGACACCCCTTATAAGTATAGGGTGGACATTCATATAACAAAGTAGTCCCCTACCTTTTTTGGGTAGTCCCCAAAACATCATTCTAAAAGAAATAGAAAAGGTACAGCGCAAATTCTGGTGGGGCAAAAAAAGAAGATAAAGGTCTCAATTTCATCTCTTGGCCATCAGTTGGTAAAGCAAAAACACAAGGAGGTATGGGCTTTCGTGATCTCACATGTTTTAATCAGGCATACTTGCAAGAACAACTTGGAGGCTCTGCACCAAAGAAGACCAACTCTGGTCAAATGCCTTGAAACAACGTCACTTTCCAAACACAAATGCGCTTCATGCAAAGAAGAAAATAAATTCTACTTGGGCCTGGCTAAGCATCTACATCATGATGGATTTCATTCGAGCATTCAGCCTATGGATTGTTGGTAATGGCAGTACAGTTCACACTTGGAGGGATCGATGGCTACCTGGTAAAATCTCTCCACCAACACCAATAGTTTCACCTGAAGAAGCAAGCAACTATAATCTAGTGTCTGACTTAGTTGATCAGGATACTAAAGCATGGAAAGTTCAGTTGGTCCAATATCTCTTTTGTCAGGCAGATGCAGAGATAATTCTTCGTATTCGAATCTCGTGGATGGCTGAAGACAGACTAGTTTGGACTTTAACAAAGAATGGACAATTCCCAGTTAAATCAGCATATTGCAAGCTAATGGATATCAAGAACAACAATAATAATACACATTATGTAGCAGAAGCTAAGTTTTGGAAACAGCTTTGGGGGATAAATACTTTGCCTAAAGTGAGACACTTTCTATGGAAATGTGTGACTGATATTGTTCCCTCAAATGAAATGGCAAGGGTAATGAACTACAGTGGTGGAAATTGCAAAATCTGCAATCAAGGAATTGAAACAACAAAACACATTCTTATGGAATGTATCTTTTCAAGAGCAATCTGTCTTACAATTCCTGGGGCCTATCACAGCATACATGGCAATGGAAGCAGTGCTGAAAACCGGATAAGAAGATGGTTCTCTGACACAATGAATGACCTAGTTGAAGATTGGATAGTTAGAATGGCAAATATAGCGTGGGAAATATGGAAAGCTCGCTGCAATTGTACGTTCAAGGATATACGGCCTAACCCTGCTGGAGTCGTTAAGTGTGTACACCTATTAAATGAAGGCACATGAAGAGCCATGAAGATGAAACACAAATCTGCAGTCAGTAACCAACAGATCACGAAGAACACATCTCATTGGAAATTTCCTACAGCGCTTTGTTGCTCTATATGTTCTGATGCTTCTCATGAAGCCCCATTGGAAAAATTCATCATTCAGGCATCGGACTAATTGTACGTAATTTTGCAGGCTCGTTCGAATGTGGGAAATGCTGCTATGCAAATAAATATATAAATGCCGAACAAGCTGAATGTGGTGGTCTTCTGTTAGCTATGGAATGGGCAATGGAGCTTGAAATACAACATGCATGTTTTGAACTCGACGCACAGATAGTAGCTGATGCAGTTAATGGAGATCATCATAAGGTCGCCTGGGAAAATCATAACCCCCTATGGTGTTGCAGGTTTAGCTAGGCATGCTAGAGTTTACAAAACTTCGAGAGTATGGTTCGACAATTCCACCAAACTTTGTTGCAAATGCAATAATGGAGGACAAAACCTCTATCAATAGATAGCTAGGCATGCTAGAGTTTACAAAACCTCTGTAACTCAGTCTCATTCTTAATGAAATTTCTTTTAGAATCAAAAATAAATAAATCAGGCAACTAAAATTAAGGATTGGACTTGGGTTGGTTGGGTTAAAAGGCTTGGCCGATACACACCCAAGCTAGAAATCCTTTGCCTACATTTCCCATAGAACCAATGGAGCTAAAATGATTTTCATGTGACATGATGGTTGTATCTTGAACAATTATCCTTTTCTTCAAAAACAGAAATAAAATACAAGATTTTTGGAACCAAGACTGGGCATAAGCTTATATAAAAATTGAGCAAAATTTTCTCCAAAATACATAAATTAGGTCGAACATGAATAAGATTCATTGACCCACTATGAGTTTTTACAGCTACTAACTGATGCCCTTCAGAGACTATAGGAACAAATCATCACAGAAAAAAATGTTAAACAAATAACCTATATGGAGCATTCTAGTTGCCGAGGCACAGAAGATTCTCAGGCTCAACTTCATAGTTAAATATTTCATTTTAAATTGCTTCCAGTAGACAAAGACCAACACTTACTGATTTATCATCTCAAACAAACCCCTATTTGGCATTCATCCGACACTGAAAGCGAAGCAGGATGGGAGCTTTTGCAATTTTGCTGTTTATAGAAGATACAATCAATCTTCATCTGAATTGTCGAAGGTGATCTTTGTCGCCTTTGGAGCATCTGCAGTAATTTCCTTGAAGTGGGCTCCATAGAGCTTAGATTCCTGAAACAAGTAATTGAGATATTAGTAATGCAGCTCTGCAATCAAGCAAAATTTTCAACATGAGAACATATTATCTGTCAAGCACTTAAGCTGTTGCACTCTCATAGCATTCCAGACATTCCACATATCGATATGCTTAAGCATGACCCCAGCCTACTCCCCAATCATGTTATGAATTCACATGACAAAAAAAAAAATGCAAGAAAAGTTGTCCACTGTGAGATGATCACCTTTTTCTTCACATGAGTGCCAAACTTCATAAGGGATTCAGGCACAACCTGTCCAGCTTCTCTAAGAACATTCACCAACTCCCCAGCGAGACCCTGTGATGGTGCTCGCATGAAATGAATTCCAAAAGAAGTAGAGTTTTATTTTCTCCCTTCTCACTGCAGTTTTTGGAATGGTGGAAAGGAACTTAGAAAATGGTCTTTAGATCATACCCTGTTTTCGTGCATGAAGAAAGTATGAGCCACACCCTTTTTACCAGCCCGGCCAGTTCTCCCTATTCTGTGAACATAGTCCTCAGTAGTGAGAGGAAAGCTGTAGTTGATCACTACTTCAACATCAGGAATATCCAATCCTCGAGCAGCTACATCAGTAGCTATCTGCAGACATTTAAATGTTCACTAAATAATCTTTTTCGTGGGTATATATTCCACCAGTACAAACAATCACCCCTCCCTCCGTCCCTTTCTCTATCATGTTGTCATTAAGTGATTATTTTATTTGAGCATTTACATACCAGACGAACACTAATTCAACCAGCTCACATACATATTAGATTTTTGGTCCTCCGCGGATCTCCTATCACACAACTGCTAATCATTGAGAAATATGCCCATGGGCATCATATAGTAAGCGACTTTACCATTAATGGGCATGTTCCATCTTTGAATAACGCAAGTGATCTTGTACGCTCACCCTGAGCTTTATCTCCATGTACAGAAACAACCTTCCAGCCCCTGTAATCAGAAGAATGGGATGTTAGCTTTCAAAATAATAATATATTGTACAATGGGAAAGTTTATCATATCACATAACTAAATATTATTCTGGAAGTATGTTTCGCATGTCATTGTGTGATCCACAAAATAATGAAACAAATGAAACCTACAAAATAAGGGTCAACGTCAACATAAGAGGAACTAACTTCGACAAATATCAAGGGAACAAGGGTCCTACTTCCTTTGGAGCATGCTTTCAACGCGAGATGCTTCCTTCTTGTACAACACAAATACTAAAACTCTGTTACTGTTAAACAAAAACAACAACAAAACAAATGCATCAGCAAGAGGTCAAAGCAGTCAAATCTTAAAGAGGAGTAGGGTCTAAAATACAATAATTTCTTTGAAATATAAGTTGGTTATTCGAGGCGCTCGGAAGGACCAGGCTCATTCTTAGCCATTAATTACATATAGCTAAATCAGAAAGCTTGGGTCATGCAAAATAGGACATCGTTTACTTCAGATGACAAAACCAAATCTAGAAAGAAACAACTTGAAAAAACAATATTACCTTTTCGACTTGTGGTACTTTTCTAACAAGGTGGTCAAACGTGCATCACGCGCTCTATCATCCAAAACCTACAACAAGTAAAGGTGCTTAAACATCCATCTAGATTTGATTAACAATTAATTAAGAGGATCGATTGTCAGCCAATCTTCCATCATACCTCTACTATCTGCAAAACATCGTGGTTGGCAGCCAAATCCTCAGATCCCACAACCACCTAATAATGAAACCAATGATTAAGAAAACAACAATGTAAATTGTTAACAGAGGGACATTTTATGAAGATGCACACCTTAACAGGATTTGGATCCATGAACTCTTGAGCCAACTGATATACAGAAGGAGGCCAAGTTGCACTGAACATAACCATCTGGCGATCTGCACATGTTACACCAGTGTCAAATATCCATGCAAATATCAAAAAGAGGAAATGCTTTAAAATTTAAAGGTATTTAAGTAGGATGAGCATGTCACTTACTAGAGCTTGTCTGGCTCAATATGGCACGAACTTCGGGTTCAAACCCCATGTCAAGCATTCTATCTGCTTCATCCAGAACCTAACAAATGTATTTTCAGCAAGTGTCAAGCAGCGCCTAAACTAATATTTTCATTTATTTCAAGATGACTGTATTTAAAGTGAACGATGAATATTTAGCATATATTTTAGATGTCACAAAAAGAAGGATGAATTTGAGGATTACTCTAAAGAGGCAATCACAAATAAAAAAATTGGATACAGATCAATAAAGATGAAATATTAATCAACCACACTTCTGAGACCCCACTAAACTTACCACAAAAGACACCTTGTTTAGACAACAAAATCCCGAATCAATCAGATCCCTCAAGCGTCCAGGAGTTCCAATAACAATGTCCTGATGTTCAAATGGAAAAAGTAAATAAACGGGAATTTCATGATGTTCAAGTTGTCAGTAGATGTAATAAGATGATCCTGTTCTAAACACAATTACGCAAATATTGCAGCTGCTTTTTCCCATAGAAGTTAAATTCAGTGTAGGAAACAAAGAAGTTCACACAAAATAAGAAAAACGCTTTTGAGCATCCACAATGCTATATGCTAAAAAGGTATGGTAGAACCTAAATATAGCATACCATTTCAACATTCAAGAGACAAAACCACAACGAGACATTGTTATGTATAGGACGCGCTGTTTTATATTTATCATAAATGAGGGTATGCGGTGTTTAAAACTTCTCCTAGAGTTAGGAGGTGTTTCAAACATTGCCTAAACTCTGGAAGGTGTTTCCAACATCGCCTAAACTCTAGCAGGTGTTTCAAACTGGTTTGACTATCACGCAGTACTTGTATACATTTTCAATCAAGCGAAGTTTGAAACCTGGTGCAGGATTTTAAACTTCACCAGCTAAATGCTAAACACAAATGGTATATATATGCCATTCAGCTTTATCAATAGCCTTTTCACCTACACAATAGTGATACCTATGTGACATAAATACCATTTTACCATAACCATTGTGGATGCTCTTATGTATGTAACTCATAAAAAAGTTTAACAGAGATTAAAACTTACAACTCCCGACTTTAAAGCAGATATTTGAGGTCCTTTAGATGTTCCTCCATACACGACAACTGACTTTGCACCACATGGCTTTCCAGACTCACAAAGAACATCTGCAATCTGCCATCAATAATTCATATGAGTAAAATACATTTTATCATATCAACTCAAAGAGGATTAAAATGTAACTATAAAACGCCCATTAAAATTGCAGCAACAGAAAGCTTTCCGCAAAATTCAAAAAGTATTTCTTCCTCTTTTTGTGCAATTAGAGAAGCCATAGTAAATGAAATATATACAAATATAAATGAAATACAGAACAATACAGACTTGATGAGCTAGCTCCCTTGTAGGTGACAATACAAGACAAAGAGGATTTTTTCTTTTAGATGCTTGGTTTTTCCCTTTCTGCAGAATATGCATGAGAGCTGGAATCCCGAATGCCAAAGTTTTCCCTGATCAAGAAACATGTTACACAGTCAACTCAAACATAGTCTATGATCAACTAGCAAGCAGAAACTAAAGAATGCTGCACCTAACAAACAGAAAAGCATAACCATGGTTTGGTGGAAAACAGTTCTATTAAACTCCTAGTTCATGGATTTCAGCACACTGAGACTATTGTATATTTTTCCTTGAGCTTTTTCTGAGACTATGGATTTCAGATACCAGTGACTAAGCAGAAGCAGGTCATACTTGTAGCTATCAGATTGTCATTATTAAGGTCTACAATTTCCCTGGCCCAAACACCTAATAATAAATACTAATCTGAACTTCCACTAGCCAGAAAGAAGCCAGGCTTTCGCCCAAACACCCCAACCACAAATTCTAGCTACCATATTAGCTATCGATCTCGAAAAAATTGTTCAACACTGTCTCATAAATGAGATACCTTATCACTATGTTACGGCCTTACATCGTTCTAGAAACACTTTTCATTACTTGATAAATTCTTAAGCTAAAAAGTTAAGATAAGAAAATATACCTGAACCAGTAGCAGCAATGCCAATAAGATCACGACCATCTAAAAGGAAAGGCCAAGCATGAGCTTGAATCGGAGAGGGTTTACTAAATGTTTTACAGCATTCAAGTACTTCGTCAGGTAATTTGGTTTCACTGAAAGAACTCAAAGGCTTATACTTTAAATCTTTACTATTATTTCCCGATACAACAACACTTTTAGCTACACTCTCTTTTTTCATCTCTTCCTCAACAACAACAACATTAATTTCATTCTTCTCTTCATTTGATTTCTTCTTCTTATTCTTCTTATTTGACTCTTTTTTATTACTCTTTTCCACTTCTAAGGTTTCAATTTCTTCTTCATCTTCTATGTTTTTCCTTTTGTTCTTCTTTTCCTTCTTCTTCTTCCTGTTGATTTCTAGGGTTTCTGGTTCGCTATATTGTTCTTCTATTTTCCCTCCCATGATGACTGCAACCAAAAACGAAACAGAACCAAAACCTCAAGATTGTGATAGTTTTAGTTTTATTAGGGTTAGCAACTGATTACACTTTCCAAATTACCCTTCGTTTTTTAATTAAATTACCAAAAAGAAAAACACATGCTCACGTGTCCGATTCCCGAGTTCAATCGGCCGACATTTTCTACTGTTTTTTTTTTTTTTTTTTTTTGTTTTTGATCAATGTTTCTATTGTGTTAAATCCTCCAAATATTCAAGTTAGGTTTAACAAACCGTCAAACTACCACCAAATTTTGTGACGGAGATTACAATACAAAAAAACATACAAAGCTGAGCTTCCTCCATTAAAAACACTTTGTCTTCAATTCTTTCTCATTCTTCTTAAAAATGATTCATCAATCGATTTCAAAACCCTCAATTCCGTCAATTTCATTCTTACAACCAAAACCGAAACCATCAAATTCAATATTATGGAACAAGATCATTAGATCTGAAGCTATAAATTCATCACCATCAACAAAGAAAACAGAATTGAAAACCGTAAGTCAATCAAGTAATTCTGAGTTATTTGAGTCTAAAAATAAGAATGGAGGTTCATATCCAGGTGGTATGGGTGCTTATACTGGTAGAGATCCAAATGTGAAAAAACCTGAATGGCTCAGACAAAAAGCACCCCAAGGTGAAAGATTTCAACAAGTTAAAGATTCTTTATCAAGATTGAAACTAAATACTGTTTGTGAAGAAGCTCAATGCCCTAATATTGGAGAGGTAACTTGTGTCTCCTAAACTTCACTCATTTTATGTTTAGACATTTACAATGTTGAGTGCTAAATCAAATTTTAATTACAGTGTTGGAATGGGGGAGGAGATGGTATTTCAACTGCAACGATCATGGTTCTAGGAGATACTTGTACTCGTGGCTGTAGATTTTGTGCTGTGAAAACCAGCAGAAATCCAGCTCCACCTGATCCAATGGAACCCGAGAATACTGCTAAGGCTATTGCAAGCTGGGGGTAAGAAACATTACCCACTTAATACTATTATACGCATTCAGAAAACAATTTTGGTTTTGAGATTTCATATAGTGTTTTTGTATATTGGCTTTGCTTGTAGAAGTGATACTTTTCTCTCTGATGGTGGATATTGTCTGTAACAGTGTGGACTACATTGTGCTGACAAGTGTTGATCGAGATGATCTACCGGACGGTGGAAGTGGTCATTTTGCTCAAACAGTCAAAGCTATGAAGGTATATATGTTATTCCTCAAGAAAACAATAACGACTTGTTTAACCAGAATTGATTTGATTTTAGAATTTAATTTGCAGAAACTCAAGCCTGAAATTATGGTAGAATGTTTAACTTCTGATTTCCGGGGAGATTTGGAAGCTGTGACGATGTTGGTACACTCAGGCTTAGATGTTTTTGCTCACAATATTGAGACTGTAAAACGGCTTCAACGAATTGTCAGAGACCCTCGGGCTGGGTAAGTACACAATATTCTTATCTATCTTTGTTTCACTTTTGCTATATTAACTCTTGATGAAACCATTTTAAAACTAGATAGTAGGAGTGTTCCTCCTCTCCAGATTAAGGTTTAGTGCAGCCAGAATTTATCTAAGTAACTCGCCTCACTTTCTTTACTAATGTGGGATGAGTATGATGAGCATGCATGTATGAATCCAGCGTCACCCTTTAAGAGCTTCCCCTGCCAATTTTAGATTCTGAACAGAGTTAATGTTCCGTTTAGTGTGCTTCAGAGGTTACTTTTTGGGTATCATGGATATTCACTGATTTCTCCAGTTAACAACGCAGGTATGACCAAAGCTTATCTGTACTCAAACATGCAAAGCTGTGCAAAGAAGGGATGGTGACCAAATCTTCTATAATGCTTGGCTTGGGTGAATCTGACGAGGAGTTGAAGGAAACAATGACCGATTTAAGGGCTATTGGTGTTGATAGTTTGACACTTGGACAATATCTACAGGTGAAATAACGTACATATTTATTAGTTGATAATATATTCAACACTCGTGGTATGTGTCACTAAAAATGAAAGGTTTGTTTTGTGTAGCCAACTCCATTACACTTGACTGTCAAAGAGTATGTTACTCCAGAAAAGTTCGCCTTCTGGAAGGAATTTGGAGAATCAATTGGTTTCCGTTATGTTGCCAGTGGACCCTTGGTAAGTGTCTAGACCTGTAAATACTCTGAAATTTCATGTATGTGATTTGATAGTAAGAATTCAAGCATACATGTTCATTACCTAATACTAATCAAACCCATGATTATTAGTATCAAAAGTCAAGCGGTAAGAACACTATAACCTTTTCTAATTTTTATTGAACAATTTTACAAATTCTGAAAGGAAAATGTGATCTGGATTTTACTCATCCTAGTTCTTAAGCATTGCATTCAATCTATATCTTCTCAAGAGGTCCTTGCTGATACTTGTTTAATTGGATGGTTTTTCTAGGTTCGATCCTCATATAGAGCAGGCGAGCTCTTCATTAAGAATATAGTGAGAGAAAGTGTCAGAAATATTTCTACTGTAACCTAAAACTTCCACCATTGAAGACTGCATATTTTTCGTGACAATTTTTCACCAGAAGCAGCTCGAACTAGTGGTGCTGATTTGGAGCAGGCAAAGGTCAACCATTTAAAAGCAAGAAGTAGATATGCACAAGTCAGCTTCTTTAGATAATTTCTGGCCTTGTTCTGAATCTTCAGCCTTTTCCCGTTCAGAGGCAGAAGATCAAGTCTTCTTCTTCATTGTGATTCAATTTTATGTTATAGTCATTTGTGTTGTAATACAATAATGATTAAGTAGAAGCTCTTTTTAACTAGTTATGACTTTTATGAGTATAATTATTGCAGCCAAGAACTTGGCATTTCAGTTCATGTAGATCCTCGTCACTGTAGTTTTGATTATTCGAATCAGACTTTACCTAAACGGGTTTAGCAGAAGGAAAGAGTTTGCGCTTGCTCAAGTGAGCATCCATCCCAAGCCTACAGCCAGTTAGTTGAGCTGAACTGGGACCAAAGTTACGGAACACTCCCACATCTACATACTAGGAAATAAAACTCCAATTAATAAGAGCTACTAGTGCGTTTGGTTTTATTTTACTGTAGATGATTGTCAACTTGTACAAGAGCTTCAAATTCCACGCGCTTCAATAAGCTCTGTTGATTGCCTTTGGAGCGTGACATCTTCCGCATATAGCTAATATTGTGCCAATGCCGTAGAGCATTTCTCACTATTCACTTTGTAGTTTAGTGTCAGCAAACGAGGTCTTTACCTCGACGAGTTGAGTTAGCAGAGAAGTTTGACTGTGGATTTGCCTCTCATTAAAACCCACGTGGAAAGGAAGAAAATGAGAAGTAGGGATCGCGAATCAAGTCCGTGCAGCACTGGAACAGGGAGCCTTCTTTTCTTTTTCCTTAGTCTTATTCCATTTTTACCCTCAAATTCAGGTAAAAATGACAAACAAAGACGATCGTCTCTAATTGTCTCTGCTTCCTCCTAATTTTTCTTTTTTCAGTTTTGGCCGTTGAGAGAGTTTTGATTTGCAGTCTCTTCTGCGCGGCCGATCTCTGACTTCCTCTCTCTAAAAGTCTCTCTCCCTATCTCTAAACGCAATCCCTCCCTGTATTTGATCTTCAGCAAAGGTAAATTCATTAAGCTCTAAAATTCGAGATCTTAGATTTATTATTATCGAAGATCTACTACTCATTCCTCATTTTTACTCCAAATCAGTATCACTTAACTTGTTGTTTACCTAGAAAAACTTAAATTTATAAGATCTGTGCGAAAATTTTCAATTTCCTGTTTCAATGAATAATCCTGTTCTGCTGCGAAACTAGATTTAGGATAATGTTGAATTTCACAATTGACCAAATACAATTAGACAACTTACTAAATCATCTCAGTTGAGTAGTGGATCTTATTGTACCAACACAGTTAATGGCTTTCTTTTATGTAATTATTATGTGTTAGGAAATTGACTATATTGGTGATTGAGATTGTTGAACCTTCTATTGTTTCGAAATTATGCATTTTGTAGTACCTACTTGTTTGTGGATATGATAATATAAACTTTATTTGACTTTGTAGTTTGTTCGATGTGGTTTAGGTTTATATAGGTGTACTAGCTGGGGCAATTGGACTGCTAGATGCACATGGCTTTTGAGTTATTCCTCTCGCTCATTTTAGAGTTATAGCAAGGAGGCATAAATGTTGAGGTAAGCTCTTCAACGCTATCTCTTTTGCATTATGGACATCATTTTTGGTTATATTCTAATTAGTGCTACTTTTTTTTAGTTTGACATCAACTTGTATGCATGAACTTTTCAGGTATTGCGGTTTATAGTTGTACCTTTGTATGTAAATTAGGTTACATGTTCCCTTTCCATGGACACAGATGATGTGTACCAGTTGATCTCTAATACCTTTCTGTGTCGGGGGCAATCTGAATTAGAGTAGTTAGTAAGAATGACTGTGGGGAGCTTAAAGATGCATGCTGGAATTGAGGAAAATGGACACGGCGAGCCTGGGCAGTATATACCAAGCAGTACTGCTTTTGCATGTATGATAAATTCAGAAATTGGTGCACTTTTGGCTGTTGTGAGGAGAAACGTACGTTGGGGAGGCCGTTATATGTCTGAGGAGGTTCAGCTAGAGCATTCTCTGATCCAATCATTGAAGTCATTACGGAAAAAACTCTTTTCCTGGAATCGACAGTGGAATGCAGTTGATCCATCCATTTACCTCCAGCCATTCTTGGATGTGATTAGATCAGATGAGATTGGAGCACCAATAACAGGAGTTGCATTGTCTTCTGTTTATAAAATTTTGTCTCTTGGCATACTTGATCCAACCACTGTGAATGTTAAAGATGCAATGCATTTGGTAGTTGACGCTGTAACAAGTTGCAGATTTGAGGTCACCGATTCTGCATCCGAAGAGGTTGTGCTTATGAAGATACTTCAAGTTCTTTTGGCGTGCATGAAGAGTAAAGCATCATTTTTACTGAACAACCAGCATGTCTGCACTATCGTGAATACGTGTTTTCGAATAGTTCATCAAGCAGGCACAAAAGGCGAGTTACTGCAGCGTATAGCTCGCCACACGATGAATGAGCTTGTAAGGTGTATATTTTTGCATCTACAACATTTTAATCACACAGGAAAGCCATCAACGCATGGAAATGGGCCTCCTGGAGAGACAGAGGTATTGACATCTAGCCACTAATTTATCTTGTTGCAGTATTACTTCATGGGCAATTTAAAAGTATTTGTCTGCATGATGTTGTTATGCTGCTGTCCAGATCAAGATCTTTCTCAGAAAGGAAAAAAACTAATTTGTTGATATAATATAACATTAGATATATATTAATGAATACATCTATTATATATATTTTATAAGTTCCCTCGGGAGTCATATTCCATTGCTCCTTTTTCAATCATATTGCATTTCTAAAAGTCATCATGTATTGAGATATTTCATTGCTTCCAGAAATGCTTCTGATTGATTATATATTCAAGTCGAATGCCTCTATTTGATGCAGGTGAGTGTGCTTCAAAAGGAGTATACATCTGAAGATAAACAGTCAGATAGAAGTAATGGTAGTTCCGAGAATGCTTCTGTCTCTGTGGGTTCTCCAAGAAGCTTGGTAGATGATTCTGTGGTTGGTACTGGTCACAGTGAGGTAGCAATTGATGCAGTTCCAAATCCTATGATCGAACCGTACGGAGTCGCTTGTGTATTGGAGGTTTTCCAATTTTTGTGTTCCCTCTTGAACGTTGGAGACCAAATTGGTATGAGCCCAAGATTGAACTGGACAGAATTTGACGAGGATGTGCCACTTTTTGCCTTGGGATTGATAAATTCGTCTATTGAATTAGGGGGATCATTTATAAGCCAGCATCCGAAGTTATTGATTTTAATTAAGGAGGAGCTGTTCCCAAATCTAATGCAGTTTGGCCTGTCTATGAGTCCCCTGATTCTCTCTATGGTCTGTAACATAATCCTAAACTTATATCTCCATTTGCGAAAAGAGCTAAAATTACAGTTAGAAGCGTTCTTGTCATCTGTAATTCAAAGACTTGCACAGAGCAAGCATGGGGACTCTTCATATCAACAGCAGGAGGTTCTAATGGAGGCTCTTGTTGACCTCTGCAGGCAGAAGACATTCATGGCAGAACTGTACGCTAACTTCGATTGTGACATATCATGCTGCAACCTGTTTGAAGATGTTAGTAACCTCTTGTCAAAGAGTGCTTTTCCAGTTAACTCTCCATTGTCTTCGATGCACGTTCTCGCTTTGGAAGGTTTGGTTGCAGTTGTTGAGGGATTCTCTGAAAGAATTAGTAATTCACCATCATTTTCTGATAAATCGTTATTAGTTCTCGAACAGTATACTCCATTTTGGAATGAGAAGTGCAAGAATTATGCTGATCCAGACAGTTGGGTTGGATTTGTTCGTCATAGGAAGCAAATTAAGAAAACTCTGATGATGGGTGTTGATCACTTCAACAGGGATCCAAAGAAAGGTCTAGAATTTCTGCAAAGAACACATCTCTTGCCTACTGAACTTGATCCCCAGAGCGTAGCTTTGTTCTTTAGGTATACTCTAGGGTTGGATAAAAATATTGTGGGTGATTTTCTGGGAAGTCATGAAGAATTCTGGGTTCAGGTGCTTCAGGAATTTGCTCAAAGTTTTAATTTCCAAAACATGAATTTGGATATAGCTTTGCGTTTATTCTTAGAATCATTTAGGCTTCCAGGAGAATCCCAAAAGATACAGAGAGTACTCGAGGCATTTTCGGAGAGATTCTATGAACAGTCACCACAGATTTTAGCTAACAAGGACGCTGCACTTGTGTTATCTTATTCTATTATCCTGTTAAATACGGACCAGCACAACGTGCGAGTTAAGAAGAAAATGACAGTAGAAGATTTTGTGCGAAACAATCGGCGAATAAATGGTGGGGATGACCTCCCACGTGAGTTCCTATTGGAGCTTTACCACTCAATCTGCAAGAATGAGATTAAGATGTCTCCGGAGCAGGGTGCCGAGGTTGTGACACCAAGCCACTGGGTCAACTTGATGCACAAATCAAAGACTGCGCCTCCATTTATTACTTGCGACTCCAAACCCTTTCTTGACCGTGACATGTTCTCTGTGTTATCAGGTCCTACACTTGCCGCTATTTGTGTGGTATTTGATAATGCAGAAAATGAAGATATTTACCAGACATGTATTGACGGTTGCCTGGCCATGGCCCAGATAGCATCTTGCAGTCATTCAGTGAATATACTGGATGATCTAGTTATTTCCCTTTGCAAATTCACAACTCTTCTTGATACTTCTCAAATGGATGATCCCATTTTAGCGTTTGCCGACGACACCAAAGCTATGATGGCAACAGTTACAGTTTTCACCATAGCAAATAAGTATGGGGATTATATTCGTGCTGGCTGGAGAAACATCTTAGATTGCATTTTAAGTTTGCACAGAATAGGTTTACTTCCATCTGTTGCTGCCAGTAATGAACAATCTTCAGATCCTGTTTCTGGAAAACCGATAGCGCAGTCTACAGCTTATGTGCCTGTGAAGACTCTTGCTCCTCAGAGGTCATCGGGGTTCATGGGCAGGTTTAGTCAATTATTATCTCTTGATACAGAACAGCAAAGCTTAGAACCGACCGAAGAAGAATTAGAAGCTCAACGACGCGCTCATCAAACAATTGAGAAATGCCAAGTTAGTACCATTTTCACAGATAGCATGTTCTTGCAATCTGATTCTCTATTGCAGCTCGTGCAAGCCCTAATCTGGGTTTCAGGTCCATCCCAGAAAGGAAAAAATGGTTCATCTGAAGATGAAGATACCTCGATTTTCTGCCTGGAATTACTTACCACAATCACACTTTACAATCGAGACAGAATTGTTCTTCTTTGGCCAGGTGTTTACGAACATATAGCTGGCATTGTTCAATCTGCTGTAATGCCTAGTGCCTTCGTTGAAAAGGCAGTCTTCGGATTACTTCACATCTGTCAGCGTTTGCTTCCCTATAAAGAAAACCTTGCTGATGAGCTCCTGAAATCTCTGCAAGTTATCCTAAAGCTTGATGCTCGTGTAGCCGATGCATACTGTGAGCAAATAACACAAGATATTGCTGATCTTGTGAAAACAAATGCAGGTTGTATCAAATCTCAGATGGGATGGCGGACAATTGCTTCCTTGCTCTCAATCACCGCTCGACATCCTGAAGCCTCCGAAGTGGGATTCGAAACACTGGCTTTTATCATGTCTGATGGATCTCATCTTTCAACGGTAAACTATAGTCTTTGCGTGGATGCATGTAGGCAGTTTGCAGAATCACGGGTTGGGTCCGCAGAGAGGTCTATTCATGCATTAGATCTAATGGCAGGGTCTTTCACGTATCTCACTCGATGGAAACTATCTCCTCAGGAAGCATCAGAGGTTTGGCTTGCGTTAGTGAAGGGACTAAAGAAGGTTTGCTTGGATCAGAGAGAAGAAGTTCGAAATAACGCAATTTTGTCATTGCAGAGATGTACAATAATGATCGAGGGATTTTCACTGCTGCCAGAGTTATGGTTGAATTTCTTTGATTTGATAATATTTCAAATGCTTGATGATTTCCTCGAGATTGTGCAGGGAAAATCATCGAGGGATTACCGTAATATGGAAATCACACTTTTGCATGCTCTGAAATTATCATCAAAGGTGTTCTTGCAGCAAATAGTGGATCTCTCTTCATTATCTAGCTTTCCGAAGCTATGGGTGGGAATCCTAGGCCGCATGGAAATTTACGCCACAATCAAGATAAGAGGTAAAAAGAACGAAAAACTACGTGAACTTGTTCCTGAACTTCTCAAGAATTCCTTGCTTGTTATGAAAACAAGTGGAATTCTCTTGAACCCCAAAATCAATCCTGGTTCTGATCCTACATTGTGGGAATTGACATGGCCCATCGTAGACAATCTAGTTCCTAGTCTAAAATCTGAAGTATTTTTCGATAAAGAACCAGATGTTACCCACCAGCAAAAAGATTCAACAATACCGGAGCTCTCCAACAATGGCATCAGTACAAGTACCGCTTCTATACAGTCATAAATAATTAGAATTTTCATTTAAATTTTTTTTGATCAATTTTGGTAAATTTTTATGAATGCATCTCTCCATTAATCAACTTGAGATGTTTTGTGAATGCCATATGTTTAATGTGTAAGATTTTTTATAGGAGGTTGCGATGGGTGCCCAAAACTTACAGAATGGGCACCTAACCGAATCATACCTGATATATACCAAAATTTCAGGCTTGTTTTTCTTCGTCTTCTTGGGAACATTACTCATTTCATCTCTGGATATTTGTTGCAATCTTTTGGTTCTTTAGGGCTTTCTGATTTTATTCCTAATCGAATCATTTGTAAGCATGTTTTGTTTGTATGGTTAACACAGCGGCAACGTATGACTATGAGATGACTTAATCAGTCATAATTTGTATGAAATCAATGGATTCACAAATGCAATAGCATAACCAAGAAAATTAACTAAACCATGAAACCAATTAAAAAGTAATTTTAAACCATGAAAACCAATTAAAAAGAAATTTTAAATTGACGTAAAATGATAAGGAGTTGTTTGACGGAGTCAAAAAGAGTTAACTTGGTTAACCACAAGTCTTAGATCAGCCCGAAATTTTTACTTGACGTAAAATGACAAGGAGTTGTTTGACTAAGTAAAAAAGAGGTGACTTGGTTAACCACAGATCTTAGATCAGCCCCTCTTTTGGAAACTTTGACCCAGTACACCACCTAATTTTTGGTATAAAGTATACATTGGCATTCCGGTATTTTATTTTATTTTGTTATGAAAGAAAATAATGTCAAGGAATAGACAATAAATTGACTACTTAGCTGTTACTTTAAAATTATGAAGTTAAAAATGCAAGGAAAAAGATAAAAATAAGAACATGAGAATTTTGTCAAAGAAGAAACCTTGGCAACGGATTAACCCTTGACCTATCTGGGATCACAAATTGTTTGATCTACACGGGTGAATCCCCTTATCACTAACCTCGTTAGTGTGTGTAAATTGTTCCTAATATGTCAAGAAGACTATCTCTAACCTGCCTCCAACATGATGACCAAGGTATTTTCCTATACTTAATCAAGATGATGTAAAATCTCTAGAACACTTTCTATTATGTTTTGTGGGTTTGACTGAGCACGTAGAACTAAGGCTCTTATGTTCGATACTTAAAGATATAACTTTTTGATTTAAGATATGGAAACCTTAGTTCTTACCTTGAAGAAGGTATATATTGATTAGGTATGTCTATACACTTAGTTATAACCTTAAAAAAAGTGTAAATTAAGTGAATCAACCAAGTTTCAATGACGTAACAAAGTTGTAATTAATTTTCTAAATCTTGATAACCAGTCCTTCAACTGTTCGCACTTGGCTTCTGGATTATGTTCTTATTTACTTGAGCAGAAGCAACTTCAGTCCCTTAAGTAGAGTACACATTATTTTCCTCCGTAAAATACTTTAGCTTACCTTACTTTTGAAATAGGCAGGAAGATTGTTCTTATACCTCGTGTAAGTTTTCTCTTTCTCTGAAGATCTCTACTTATAGTGCATAAATCCTATAAAGCTTAGCATTCAAGCAATGTCAAATACTATAAAAGGTAACATTCTTGTTAACTAAGTAACTCCGAGGATCGCTTGATTCTCTATCTATGCTATTATCAAACATGGTAACTATCTTGATTTTGAGTAATCATACTTTTGGAAATGCTTTAGTGAAATTTACTTCTTTCAAGTAAATTATAGGTTTATCCCCAAGTAATCTCACTTTCCAAAAGTAAATTTGTTAGGATTTGTGTCATATGTAATTAAACCTTTAACTTAGTCTTCGATTAATATGATTGTCAAAAATAACATTACTGAGTTTTGCTACCTTTGGTAGAACTACTTGGAATCTTCAAACTTCCGCTTGTTCTTTTTAAAGCAATTAATTTCTTAGCATTTCAGGTACCCATTTTCAGTTATATGTATTTTACGGAATACGCTAGAGGTCTAACACATCTCTTAAATGTAGTCCATGCACTTATTATCTATAGCCCAAAAGGTTTAAGTTAAAATGAATAGTCAAACAAGTCTTAATTCTTTATTATCAATCAAACTTAAATCATACTTTTTCTCCGATATAAAATAAATAAATAAACCTAACTCTTTCGTAATTAAATCCAAACTAAATCATAATTTAAACTAATTATAATTCTTCAACTACTATTTTCACAATTTTACTAATTATAAACATTAATTTTTTTTTCCCAAAAAATCAAACTAAACTGAAGCTCTTTCTTTAATCTATATTGAATTTTAATTTTAACTAATTCTAATTATTCCCTTAAAAAATATCCACAACAACACTAACCGAAGTGGAATTAAATATAGCTTTTGATTCTTATCATAGAATCATTCTTTTAAGAATTCATTAACATAATCTACAACAATATTATTCTCGAAGATGATTTAAAAAAAAACGTGGTTGTATTAAAATTGATTGAAGGTATTGACTATTTTTCAAAATCATGAATTATATCACAGATCTTTCATAAACTTAATTATGAATATTAGATAATTAACTATATGTTTTTGTTAGGAACAATTACTTATCTTTCTCTTTCCCCTGTTTTCCTTTCCTCTCAGGAAAAACTAATCATAGCCTCTGTTAATCTCTCGCTCATATTTGTTCTTTTTTGGACCATGTCTGAGCAAGATTTATTTTCTTTTAAGTTTTAATTAATAGTTAATTGAATAAACTATTTTTTTACTTATTTTTAATACCTTTCTGACATATTTTATCGCCATTTGGGGTGAGTTTTTCTTCACTTTATTCAAACCCCAATCGCCAGTTCGTGGCTTGCTATTGTCGATTTAAGTACATCGATTATTCAACACAACATTTCTTTGAATTCATATTCAATCTAAGGGATTTAGGGCATTCGACTTCATTTGGTTCTACAAGATTATGGGTAAAACACTCCTTGATTTTAGGAGCGTCTCTTATTGAAGAAGAAGAAATTAGATTAAATGGTCGGACTTGATTCTGGATTGTACCATCATTCTTCCATATTACATATTTTAAAAAAATGGATATCTTTGTGTTTTATGGCTCTTTCTCTTCGTAATTTACTTGTAATTGATATCTTCATTTTTATTATAGTTTTGATTATCTTATATTTTGATATTTTTGCAAGCAATCATCTAATCACTGTTTTGATTTGAATAAATTGAAATATATTAATTGACCAAATATATAAATATATATTTTTTGGTCTAGGGAAATTGATAGTTTATTCAAATATTCTGGGTTCCAATTTTGTGGGTTATGTGGAATAATTATAAAGTTCTGTTTGGTTGAATCTCTTATCTTATATGGGTTAGATAATAAGTGCATGAGTTAGAAGCCTAATTTATTTTGGAGGTGGAGGTTGTCAACTTAGTTATTTCTACGGCAGTTATTGTAGTATAAACAGTATTACTTGAATGATCATGACATTGATTATTTTTTATTTTGGTAGATTAACTCAGTGAATAAAAGTTTATTCGTACGTTTGTTATTCTTGAAAGATATCCATGAAAACAATTGGTGTTGTTTTACTATATGCGTATAAGTAATAGTAGGCATATCACCATCTATATCAGATAGCTAGCTAGCAACTCGAGAGTTGCCAATCACGGTTGTAAAAGTAACAAAAATGTTGTTCCAACTAAGCTTGTCCTTTTTTTTATTTTACAGTTACCGACACTATGGCATACTTAAGGCTGCACAAGAACCGATCACTTGTCCCTGTACCGGACTGGAACCGGAAAAACCGGACCGGAACCGGTGTATACGGTACAGGGATCGGGACATAATATGAGAACCAGAATAGGACCAGGTACATGGAACGGTTCTTGGGGGGACCGGCTTGTACCGGACCATAAAAACCGGTTAATATGAGCTGTTGAGATCTTGAGCTGTTTTTAATCTCAGCCGTCCATCCTAGGTAAAGACTATCGTGAGAATCAGTTCACTCGTCATTTTTCTTCTTCTTTTTTCTCTCCGAATAGCAGCGGCAGCCTACACTCTTCTCTGTTCTCTGAGTATCACCATCTCTATCAGCCTACTGAGTTCGATATGTTCACTTCTTCCTCTTCACCATCTCTGACTGAGTCAGGTAATTATTATTATTCTTCTTGTTCGATTTTTTTTAATCTTTGTAACTCTCATGGATTGATTTAGGGTTTGAATCGTTTGATTTGAGATTGATTTAGACTTTTTACTTTTTAGTAAACCCTTGTTCTGTTTGTATTAAAAGATTCAGTATGTGTTTGAGACTGATTTAGAGTTTTGAGATTGATTTGGGGTTTGATTGTAATTGATTAGGGTTTTTACTTGGGTACAGATTGAATCTCGATACATTCAATCTATCTAATGGGTTCTGTTTTATCTAATGGGGTCTGTTTAATTTTGTCTAATTTTATCAATTTCTACTGTTTTCATGGTTAGGGTTTTAATAATCTTAATAAGAAGTTAAGATTATCTAATGGGTTCTGTAATTCTATGATTCTATCTACATAATGTAGTCTTTACTCTTCTATGATGCAATAGCATATGCTGCATATCCCTCTTTTAGCTTGTAATTGTTGAAAGGATAGTAACTTAGGGTATGATTTCTTCCAGCTTAAGTTGTGATACTGAAATGTAGAGAACAACTTAGGAACCACCAAAAGTCATGAACCAGGGTTATATTCAGCAAAGACGATTTCACAACTAAATTGTGATAATAGTTCTGTTCTATCTACATATTATGAGAATTTCGGGCTTTGAATTGACAACACGATGATTACTGTTTTCAAGTAGACATAGCGTTAGTTGTGAAAACTAGATAACCTCACTAATGATATTATTGGTCTTGTGAATGAGTATGGTATGATGAGTTATGTTTTCAGTTGCAACAGGCTAATCACTTGAGTTGCTAAATGGGGCATCTATGGGAACATTTTGAGAAACTTGATTCTACATGAGCAAAGTGTAGGCACTGCTCAAAGGTATATGTTACTGATGCCAAGCGAAATGGGACAACTGATATGAGATTTCATATACAACAATTCCCAATCCTTCTAGTAATAAAGCGTAGATACAACCACAAAGGGAAAGAGGACTTAAAGGGAGCTTGATATTCATTGTCACAGTCTCGCATACTTATGGAATGCAAGTGGAAGTGGTGTAGAATTATGGAGTTGTTGTTGTTATTTAGTATTAAACTTCACTATTTTTTAATGTTGAACTTGCATCTTAAGTACTTTAACTTGTTTTAAACTTGTCTTAAGAACATAAGTGGTTAATTTATATGAATGCTAGGTTGCAGGTTGTGAGTTTGTGACTGCTTGAATGAAGTTATCAGAGTTATTAATGCTAGATTGCAGGCAAAAACCCGGTACTGGTCTTGTACCGGACCGGTCTTACAGGTACAGGTACAACTCCAGGTACAGCTACCGGTCCTCAAAATGAGGTACCGGTCAACACCAGGTACAGGGACCGGTTCTATAAGAAACCCGGACCATACCGGCCCATGTGCAGCCTTAGGAATACTGGTATGCAAACAAGGTTTCCGGACCTGAATCATACCCAAACAGTTTGCATACTGGTATGCATACTGTGTTGTATCCAGACAAAGGTTAATTGTTCTAAACTCCAATTTCAATCATTGAAACATCCTTAGAAGATGACAATAGCTGTCTCACATAAACTATTAGCTTATAAGTAATTTTCAAGTCATCGAATGATCAATACGAAACTTTCCGATTCGACATCAAATGACCGTCTCACACAAATCATGTAAGATGTTTCAAGGCAATTTTCACATGATCATCTTTTGACTTATTATTTAGTTTCAACCAAATAAATTGTTTCCAACTAAACTCATCAAGAATAATGATGAATATAGCTAAAGAAAAAAGCTTCCAACACATATTTCAAGAAATTGATAAGCGAGATAAACTCGGCTCGAAATATAAAATGTGTATAATATAAAAGTCTATATAGCTATATGACTTAGTCTCATTAGGAGATAGAATAGAATAGACTTCTGAGTGATAGATAAGTTTTAGTCTCCACATACCTTTTGTTGATGAAGTTCATCCAAGCTCTCCTCAGTAGATCTTCGTCTTCAATCGATGAACGCTGTGAATTCTAAAGCTCAACTACACATTCTATCCTAATTCGAGACATGGCTATAAGTAGACTAGAAATCAAGACTTATAGTTTTGATCACCTAAACTTGGCAAACAAGCTTGAGATAGCAACGCTTGCGAGTTCGACCGAGAAGTTCTCTAAAAATCTCCCCCTTTGTCAATTTTAGTGACAAAACTATCAATACATATGGATTACAAAATAAATAAACTTTGTAGCTTCTCATCCATCATACTTGATTTCCTTGGTTCTTCAACATTCCTTGAATTCTTCGCCACTCCAAGTAATTCAGTGATTCTGAACGTGTTCAACTCAGCATCATTGTTGTTGAAGATCAGTAGCCATAACAATAAGAAAACAGTTGTTCTCAATTATTGTTATACAGTGTCATAGTATTATTACATAGCATCAAAGTTCAATTGTATCACAACTTTAACAATAATATTATGGTGATATGTATCACTCCCCCTTAATCAATACTTCATCACACAATTAAAACCACTCCCCCTTACATAATGATCCGTAAACCATATGTATGTAGTGTGAACTACAAAATAATTTTCCCCCTTTTTGTCAATATAAATTGGCAAAGGTACGAAAACTAACGGGATCATAATAAAATTTTCAAAGAGATAATTCATGACTAAAAGAGAACATATCAACTTGGTTTCGATGATTTCACATAGTCGAAACTTAGTGTATTCATCAAGGAATTAATAAAGATACAAGATAACTCCTATAATATTCCACATCCGCACTCCCCACAAAGATTTGGCAATCAAGCACAAGTTCAATTAAGAACTCTCCCCCATAAAATGTCATTCCCGAACAAGAGCGACCTTACTTTTACAAGAAAAGAAGGATTTCTTTGGACATTAACAAATTACATGAAACCTGAATTTGTATCCAGAAAACTCGAATAAATTAACCACAAGAAGACCTTATTGATTAATTTAATCGGAAATGCTCAACATAAGAAAAATGATGGAGCCATACAGTACTTTCACATAGAAGTGGATCAGGGAAAGATCAATACTGCGGAATATTCAAAAGTTCATTCTATCTTTTATCAAAATTTGCATAATGACATAATAGACTTAACTTTTGACATATATGTCATAGTTCATGGATGTAAACACACATATCCCATAACATATTTTTACAATATATAAAACCAATAAAGATTAATACTTCAAAATCATCTTCCAAATAACTTAGGATTTAAATAAATAAATCTAAAACATTGCAAGATGAAAATCGTTGGCAATAGCTATGTGTAATCACAATATTTGCTATTCCAAACCCTAGTTATCCTTCTTAAAACACAAGAATAAATTCTCATAATAAGTTTCCTAGACAATAATGAAATCAGGCTTCTTTGATAACTTCATACCTCTACATGACAGCGTCATAAAAGTTATTATCGATATCCTTGATCCTTTGGACCGTAGAAACACCATGTTCATGAGTTAGAACATTCACCTTCCGATCAACAATGCGAGCAAGTTGCCTGGCCTTGATACAATCAGAGATGAACTTTTTCTGGTTCCGTATCAGAACCTTTTGATATTCCAGGATTTTGGTCTGACCATCAATCAGATGATTTATTTGCAGTTTTAGGTTTGCAAATTCGACCTTGGAATCATTCTGAAAATGAATTAAATCCTTGACTGATTCAGCAATCCAAGAGTTGTACTCTTTCCTTGCTATCATCTTCTTCAAAACCAGTTCTTGAACCGAACTGCATCCTTTAATGTCTTCTTCCATATCAAGATTACCACTTCTTGAGATCTTGACGAGTTCTCCATGTTTTTATTTAAAAGGGATTAAAAAAAATATTATATACATATTTATACATATATATATATATATATATCCGTGAACAAGATAAAGAAACCCTTGTTATCGAAACCCTTATAAACTCTTAAGAGGAAGACACGGACGTTCGCGGACCGGTTACAAAGAGTTAATGGGTCAGAAAAGATCCAAAATAGAAAATACACTCTGTTTTTTGATATCTCATATATTTTCATAGATCGATAATTAGAAGTTTCTCCTAAACCTAGAGCACAGAAAAACAAGATACATCACTTACGAAGAAAACAAACACAAAATCATATGGTATCATACAACGAACTTGAGTATCCCACAAAAAATCATCCTTGCAACCCTCAAGCTAGTTTCAAAGATGAATATACCTAGAACTAGGTAACATAGTGAGACATAATCCTATTACGAAAATTGAGGAAAGAGTTGTAAATACCTTCTAGGTGTCTGTGCTATGTATTCCTTACCTTCCTTTGGTTATATCTTATCCCAGAAGAATTATACATAAACCTTTTTAAATATCCATCAGAAAGATTTTTTTTAGGATTAAGTCTAGGACCTCTTGAGATCCGTTCCAGAGGATAAGAATTATGAGAATTCCATCTCCTAGACTTTGATCTGCCAGACTTATTCTCATAACCACTGGGAACGTGTACATAAGTGGTGAATGGATTTGCACCATTATGACTAATACACTTCCGGTAAATAGTTTTAGATGAACGATCTTGAACACTCTTTATATGAGACTTCTGGTTCTCTGTAGGAATTTTATCTATTGTAGATGTCGTCAGACTATTTACTTTGTCGACTGCAAAAAGAAGCAGATTTTGAAGATAAGAAATTTGTTTCTTTCTAGCAAAACAATGTAGAACATTATGATTCCTTTTCTCGCAGAATTAACAGGTTTGTGGATAAGAAACATTAGCAGCATCTCTTTTTAGACTATCCTTTTTGGAAATCCGTAAGTCACGTAACTCTTTCTTAGCAGGCAATTCCTTAGAAGTAAATTTCTCCATGCTAGGTAATACCACATTAGTATTAGAGATAGGCACAGAAGAAGACTTACATTCTAAAACAGTGTTTTCCCTTTTCAAGGAGTTGTACTGTTCCTGGGCTAGTAACAGAGATGCAATCAGTTTCTCTTTTTTAACACGACAACTGTTCAATTCTGATGAATGAGTCTCGATCAAACGTTTTTATCTCATTGAATCTTATTTAACAGTATCTTCAAGCATACTAATCTTTTCACGATGTAAAGAAGTTTCTTGAACAAGGTTTTCGATATTGTTAGAAAAGGACTCAACGATACTATAGAGTTTCCGTTCTCTATCAATAGGCTTCTCAAGTTCATCAGTGAGCTGAGCATATTTTTCTTCAAGAGATCTAATTTTAGAAACTTGAACATCAATAATCTTAGCAGATCTTTTTAAAGTTCTGGTGAGCTCCAATTCAGATTCTGACATAGTGTCAATTGTCACTTTAGAGGGAATGTTATCAGAATCTGATAGCAAAAGTTTCCTACCTCGGGATTCAGAAGAATCAGCTAAGGAGCTATCCTTTGAGGTAAGCCCAAGACATTTGGCATAATCAAAAACTTTGGAGGACATCTCTATGTGTGCAAAAGCGAGATAAACTTCTATCCACAGAAATCAGATTGCTGCAAACACAGACTTATGAGGTCTTAGCGTGTTTGCATGCTCTGATACCAATTGAAAAAGCGGGGGTCTAACAACCACAACCAATATTTCGTTCGGAAATCTGTATGGACTAGCTCCAATATAATTCCAAGAGAATCAATTAAACATTCAGACTCAATCAAGGAAACATATCCAAGAGTTTTATCTCTTTCTCAATTCAATCATCAAATCAACAGAATGGAATCCGTGAACTGATTAGTATGAGAATAACTTGGACGGTACCAAAGACCAATGTCCAAGTGTCAATCAATTTATATAAACAACCAAAGGTTGGATTTACCAATTGATTGAACTACGCACAACCTGTGATATTTCAATTATATAAACAAATATAATGCGGAAAAGAAATAACACAGACACCATAAGTTTTGTTAACGAGGAAACCGCAAATGCAGAAAACCCCTGGGACCTAGTCCAGTTTTGAACACCACACTGTATTAAGACGCTACATATACTAGCATACTACAAGTTAACTTCGGACTGGAATGTAGTTGAGCCCTAACGAAGTCTCACACTGATTAAGGTACAGTCGCGTTCCTTACGTCTCTGAATCCCAGCAGGACTCTACGCACTTGATTCCCTTAGCTGATCTCACCCACAACTAAGAGTTGTTACGACCCAAAGTCGAAGACTTATAAACAAATCTGTCTCCAACAGATAAGTCTATTCTGATAGATAAATTTGTCTCCCACAGAAGTACCTATGAAGTTTTTGTTCCGTCTTTTGATAAATCAAGGTTAACAGGAACCAATTGATGATCCGGTCTTATATTCCCGGAGAACAGCCTAGAAATATCAGTAACCTCACAATAACTTAACTATATGGTAGTAGAAGAAGTTGTTGTGGGATCACAAAGAATGAGACGAAGAGCTTTGTGATTACTTTTTATATCTTACTTATCGGAGATAAATCTCGAGCAAATCTTAGAGAAGATAGTACTCAATACGATATAACAAGTAAGATCAGAACACGCAATTACAGAGAAAATAGTTGGGTCTGACTTCACGAATCCCAAATGAAGTTTTCATGTCGTTAACCTATAATGGTTTTGGAAAAACCTAGGTTAAAGGAGAATAAACTCTAGTCGCAACTAGGACACAGGAAAGTGTCGGGATTAGGTTTTCCAGTTGCTAGAGTTCTCCCTTATATAGTCTTTCAAATCAGGGTTTGCTTACAATCAAAGCTAGGTTAGCTTAGAAACAAAGCATTCAATATTCACCGTTAGATGAAAACCTGATTTAAGATTCAAGCTAAGTTTGATTAAAACCAAAGCAATATCTCTTTACCGTTAGATTGTCTTAGCTTGTTACACACAAATGAAATATACCTTCATTTAGATATGGGTAACCGTATCTAAACGTGTATATTGAGTTGGCTCAATAGTAATTAATCGAAGTTAGCCATATGAACACTTCTGTCTTAACCACATTCATCTAACACTTCTAGATCAAATATGATGATCAATCAATCATGAAAGATAATCAAATGAATCTAATTGTGTTACTCATAGAGTTGTTCAATTGTATATATATATCTCATAGAAGTATATAAGAAAATCTAATTGTGTTACTCATAGAATTTTTCAATTGTATATATCTCATAGAAGTATATAAAAAACAACTGAAGCAAAATCGGATTGTTTCATATACAAAGTACTTATACCGAATCAATTTATGAACATTAAGCCACAGTTTTCAAAGATTGTGTTCCTTAATTTATTAATGTATTTGTTCATGAGTATGAAAACATACTTAATCCGATTTTAGAACTTAACCAACTAAGTTTGCAAACTGGTACGCAAACTATAGTATCCGGACTTGGTCTTGTCTAGCTGTTTGCAAACGGGTATGCAAACAACCGTCCCAGACCTAACTCAGGTAGAACCGTTCGCATACTGGTATGCAAACTTGGTTCTCGGACTTTAACAGTTAAAACCATTCGCATACTGGTATGCAAACAAAGTTTCCGGACCTGAATCATACCAAAACATTTTGCATATTGTGTTGTATCCAGACAAAGGTTAATTGTTCTAAACTCCCATTTCAATCATTGAAACATCCTTAGAAGACTATAATAGCTGTCTCACACAAACTATTAGCTTATAAGTAATTTTCAAGTGATCGAATGATCAATACGAAACTTTCCGAGCCGACATCAAATGACCGTCTCACACAAATCATGTAAGATGTTTCAAGGAAATTTTCACATGATCATCTTTTGACTTATTATTTTGTTTCCAACAAATAAATTGTTTCCAACTAAACTCGTCAAGAATAATGATGAATGTAGCTAAAGCAAAAAACTTCCAACACATATTTCGAGAAATAGATAAGCGAGATAAACTCGTCTAGAAATATCAAATGTGTATAATATAAAAGTCTATATAGCTATACGACTTAGTCTCATTAGGAGATAGAATAGAATAGACTTATGAGTGATAGATAAGTTTTAGTCTCCATATACCTTTTGTTGATGAAGTTCCTCCAAGATCTCCTCAGTAGATCATCGATGAACGCCGTGAAGTCTAAAGATCAACTACACATTTTATCCTAATCCGAGACATAGCTATAAGTAAACTAGAAATCAAGACTTATAGTTTTGATCACCTAAACTTGACAAACAAGCATGAGATAGCAACGCTTGCGAGTTCGACCGAGCAGTGCTCTAACATTAACCACTAGTATAAAGCAATAACTTCTTCAAGATGTCGCAATGTTCCCTGACTATACAGAATAAATATTCAGAGAGAGTACGACGCTTCCATTAGCTACTCTCAAATAAATATAAAGCTCCTAGACAGATTGCATGCTAGTATAGAGCCATCAATTAATTAATTCTAGTCGCAAAATTAATCAATTGAATTCCTAAAAAATATTCTACTTTCATCGTAATATTTCATTACTTCAATTCATGGCTTTTCCCAGCAGAATTCCATGGGTTAGTAATAAATATTCAACGTACGGGCATTTGGGCCACCACCGAGTAAGCCCCGAGAAAATGGTGCGAGTGTACTTAACAATAATGCACGAACGAGCACCCAGATGCAGAAACGAGCATTCAAAACATGGACGAACAAGGAAGTATGAAAACCCTATGCAAAATTGGAAAAGGAAGCAAAATAAAAATAAATAAAATAATAAGGAGGCGCACGGGACCTGGGCCCACCGGCCGGCCGGCCATGCTGCGGCCGGTCCCACGCCTCCCCATATTTTTATTATTTCCCTCATCTCTTGAAAACTCCCTTGTTTGAGCAAACTTCCTCGTTTGAGCAAAACTCCTAGTTTCTCCATATTTCTTCACACAAGATGAAAAATAATGATAAAAATAGGGAAGAGCGTCACGGGACTGGGCCACCGGCCGGCCGGCCATGCCATGGTCGTGGCCGGTCCCACGCCTCTCTAATTCCTTATTTTATTATTATTTCTTCTCTCATCTCATGAAACTCTTTTGTTTAAGCAAATTCTCGGTTTCCATATTTCTCCAATATTGCTCAAATCTCCAAAAAGCCAAAAAATCAAATGGTCTCATGACCGTCCGGGCTTCTCACGAAAAATATTAAAATATCATTATTTTAATATTCTTAAAATATTGGTCACACGAGCAAAGTCCTACTTGCTCATTCAAACAAAATTGAGAGTTTCAGTCAAGATCAAACTCTTCTGAAAATCCAAAATATATCTCGAACGCACATCATAAAATATCAAAATTCTCAGAATTGAGCCACGAGCGACATGGTGACATGAGCATGCCCCCTTGGTCGGTTAAGGTCGGCCCTTTGGTTTGCAAAAAAAACGGTTTCATCCATTTTGATGATTTTGACTTAATTAATCTTCTACAGTTCATATTGGGTTCAAACTCTTTCCAAACAACTTGGAATTTGATCCATCGACCATCAGCTGATCCCACGAACACCAAGGCCCGGTTCCATACCCCTTGGTCGGTCCCTCTTTTCTTCATAATTAGGTTTTACCACCTAATGCTTAGACGAGCACTATTTTAATAATGATTAAACGAGCATTTAATCATCCTTTCACCAATTGGTCTACAGAGGACTTTGGTGCATACTCAATCGAGCACCCGGGCGCTACATGGTCGTCCCACCATCTCATGTAGCTGGCCACTCTCTCACTCAATGGTTGATTTTCAGTAAATCATCTATTGATCAACAATTAATCAAAAATTAGGGTTTCAAACCAAATGCTCTGCAAAGCATAATTCTGAACAGGTTCAAACACCAATAATTTTATGTTGATCCAGCAATCAACATTTTCATTAATTATACAATATTCGGTCCAGCTATTAGTATTTTTAATTAATATTTTATTTGGTCCCGCTATCAATAATTCATTAATCGAGAAATATTTGCTCAAACGAGCAATATTTGCTTTGCTCATTTATCAACACTAAATTGCTTAAGTTAGCAAAATTCACGATCAACCAGGGTTCAGAGCTCACTTATAGCAATATTAATTCAACTAGCTATTAATATTTAACTGCTCGATCAAGCAGTATTCCTCATGTTGATTCAACTATCAACATTCGAGAATTTCACACTATCCAGATATCAATATTTTATTGGTTTATCAACCAATATTTAATTCTTCAATCGACCATTATAATCTCACAATTCATGACACAGTAGATCGAGTGCTCAACAACATTTTCTACCAACAGGTCCATGATCGAACAATCTCAGTAGACCTTCATGCAAATAATCAGAGTATCGATGTCTCAGCTGACGCATATATTTCATAAATTCATTAGACTCAACGTTTATGCATCTTTCCCAGCAGACATGCTCAATCCATGAACCATAAAGCATTCATCAATCATGCTCAACTCATCAAGGCTTAGACTCATGTCTAGTCAAGTCAATAATTTACCAACTAAATACACATCGTTCTTGCAGACTCCACATTCATGAGACATCAATCATGTCACATTGGGGGATATTCACTAAGGTTTTGGTCTGGAGGCCTACGGCACGTGTGTACACCCACGATGAGAAATATGAGTAAGTCTTGCAAGCACTTGAAGGAGTTAGCAAAGTAGTGGATGGACAATCAAATAAGTCTCCCGCATGATGAGGAACTGGTTCAAACATGATTTCCATATCCCCACTCCTCTGCAACCGTCACACTTACTGGGATCAATGTGTCTACTATTCTTGCAATATAAATAAGTTTCTGAATCCACGATTGAACAACAAGAATTTTCATCCGAACACCAACTCTCAACAAAGCAGAATTCAATCAATCAGAACTTATCTTATTCGAACTCAATAGTTCATAAAACTTGCAAAGTCTACAACACATCCACAATCCTTGATCATCATTGATCTCACACACTTCTCAGCTTCCCTCCTACAGATCAACCCTCATCCCTCTTTGTGACCGAATTGACTCTGGAACGGCCATTGTCTTGGTTTAGGTTGGAGTCTTACAGATTGATCTCTCGAAATCAAAGCACTCCCATGAGTGCATCTTTTTGCAAAAGGTTTAAGCAATTTGCTCGTTCGAGGAATCATTCGTCTCTCCATTTTTCCTCAAAAAACCAGTGAATCGTTTTCACCCATCAACACCTATAGATAATAATCCCCCCCCCCCCCCCCTATATGATGCTTCGTAAAAAGCCAAATGTATGTAGTAAGATACTACTTAATAATTCTCCCCCTTTTTGTCAACAAAATTGGCAAAGGTGAAAAATAGGGATAATCATGAATTAATTCAAAAGAGTTTCAAGACTAGAACATATACCAACCTTTAGTTTAGATGATTTCAACCAAGAAATCTCGATTTGCGTCAAGGAGACATAAGGCACAAGCATCTCCTACAATTCCGCATCCGCACTCCCCACAAAGATATTACCATTAAGCACAAGTTCAAAAGAACTCTCCCGCTATTTATGTCATTCCCGAAAGAACGACATGAGCAACCTTACTATAGTCACAAGATAAGGATTTTCTGGGACTTTAAATTTAATAGGCCAGTTACGAACAAATTAAATTTGTATCCAATTTTTTTTTATCTTTTCTCTCCGGTTACAAACAAAAAAGTTAAAAATAGCGATCTTAATGTTAGAGGCGATACAATATTTTCGTGAGAAAAATCATCAACACAAACTACTCTTTATGCCGATTACGAACAAGAGAACAATTAGTGCGATATGACTCAACATAAGAATTATAACTTCTCTAGCCATGTATGAACGTAGAGACTAAAGTTCACCACTTATTCCCTAGTGGTGACACAATAAAGGAGATAAGTTGATCCCTAAAGAACATCTTACGGAATCCTGTGGCAGTTTATTCACAAAAAGTGTAACCATGAAGATCAAAACTGCCATTCTCAAAATAGTATACTCCTCTTTTGCAAGAGTGAAAGAGCTTAACCTATGAGAAAATATGAGATATATGTTCTAATCACCAATAATGATAACATATAACAAATATCACAAAATAAGCAATATATATATATATATATATATATATATATATTGAAAAGACGAGGGTACCCAAATATACCTCAATCTAAAACTTTTCCACCTATAAGTCCTTTCTCCGAAAGTGATTGTCTATGGACTGAGTCGAGACAATACAACTAATCGGTTCACACTTCATGTGATCGTCTATGGATACTAGATCGAAACAATACAACAATCAAAGTGTGCTTACTTGATAATAGGTTCGGACTTAACCAAACTCTATAGGATCACTATCAAGTAATATGGAACTAACGTTTGTGTAATTTACTTTAAATTATAATAACAACAATTATAATTGCAGAAAACAAAAGTAAATGACACAGCAAGATTTTGTTAACGAGGAAACCGTAAATGCAGAAAAACCCCGGGACCTTGTCCAGAATTGAATACTCTCAGGATTAAGCCGTTATACAAAATTTAAACCAACTTCGTATAGTTGAGACCAAGCAACTAAACCTATAGTTACCTAGTTCCGTCTGTATCCCTGCGCCTCCAACTTGCAATAAGTTACGCACTTGGACCAATTCCTTTTGTTCGTATTCCAAACAGTAAAGGAACAAAAAATATGTTCGGTAACAACTCTTTTCAATCAAGTGATATGAGTTCGACAAAAGGCTCTTCCGTTTATCCCAATAAACTCCTTTGTCGGGTCCTTAGATCTATCCAATAACAACTACCAAAGTAATTGTCAAGATTTTGCAATCAATACTTTTAATCACAAAGAATTGTATTGATGCCGATCTACTCAACTAATCAATCCAATCTATCACAAAGATAAACGATTATAGTTGGATCCTCTTTACCTGAAACAAGTATTGTGCACACTAAAGATTATGAACCCAAATCAGAAATCTTCTTCGTCTTCAAATCTTCTTAGATCTTCAATAAACACTTGCACACAATCAACTTGAATCTCTTGTGATCAATCACACACAGAACGGAGTCTGTTAACAATGGATTATCACAAGACGTCTTTAGATCTACAAACAGTCTAAAGATCCCCGTCGAAACTTCGATCTAGTTTGAGTGAATCTTATATCAGAAGAGAAGATTCTCAAGCATAAACAAACTAGGTGCAATCAAAGTTCAATAACCGTTAGTCAATCAAATCAATCGAAAACTAATAATAAATTGCAATTATCTAGTTTCCCACCAACGGCACTAATAGAGCTTCTCAATCCCAAAGAAGTCTTTAAACCGAGCGGCCGTAAGAGATTTCGCCTAATTAGGTTACTTTCCTCTCCGAATAGGAGGCTCCACCAGTAACAACACAACTAGGTAGTTTTGCTGGCTCTGAGGATTAGTTTGCTCGAAATGCAAACTTCAATATCTATAGACCAATGAAGTTTGGACACCAAGGAATTTCCAAAACCGAAAATATTCTCAAGATATGCAATATATTTCCAAATTCGATTTCCATAATTCCTGGAAATGCTTTGTCCAAATATTGATCGAAATCTCACTAGAAAATCTCCAATTAGTAAATACACATTACTAATTTTTATTTTCCAAATATAAAATTATAAACCTTAATTAAAAGATTCTCAATTTATTTTCGATCCGGGATTCTCCTTTAGCTATTAAGGAATATCTTTGAACAATAAAAGATAAGCGTTACTGCACATGTTCAAAGTATGTCGACATCTTTACTTTGTAAATCCTTTTTCATACTTATAATCTTGGAACCGATTTGCCACACTTCCAAACAAGTTTAGAATTGGTTCATCTGACTTCCAAGAACTATGTGATTGATTATCCTATCAAATCACCAAACATGGGTTTCACGGTTCTACCAAAACAAGTTTCGGTTCTACCTCCATATGGGTACTAGAATTAGTCACGCTAGTTACCAAAACATGGTTGACTAGGTACTAGGATCGGTTCCCACATATATATTGTATCTAACTTGTATTTGGTGCACATGTCCATAGGATCAGTTCCCAATATCTAAAAACGTGTTGCACATGTTCATAGGATCGGTTCCCAATAACTAGAAACTTGCTGCACCTCTTACAAGGATCGATTCCCCTTTTGTGATCGGTTACACCTCTTACTAGGATCGGTTCCCCAATGACTAGAGTTGGTCATACCAATTACAACAAATTGATCATACCATCTCAGGTGATTACTTAAGATCGATTTCACTAATAAAAGTCATACCAATACAAAAGTCAGGCCTTGTGAATAGTTTTACCAACAACATAAGCAAGTCATGAGTGGTAGGTCTCTAAACAGTACCTACAATTGTACTAACTGCAAGTATACAGCGTCGAGTCTGTAAACAGGGTAAGTGCGAGTCGATCCTCAGGGACAAGGTGGATGTAAGATTGATCACAAAGTTTACTTATACGGATTCAAACAAAGAGTAACAGAAGGGGGGGTTTGTGTGTCGATACGATAAGATGTTGGCAGTGACTGAAATAGAAGAGCAGATTGTAAATAAAGGATGTGAATAACAAGGGTGTAAACACTTAAATGGAAGAGACTAGGGCAATTGAATCCACCTCCTAACTTATACTAAGCTAATTCAGTTAAACTACTATTCTTGTCCCTTTGTAATGGACACCAGTGAAGATGCAAGTCTGCCGTTTATCCGCGGTACTCTTAAATGGATGATCTAATATCAACTAAGGTAATAAATCCTTAGCATTAGCTGTCTTCTTACGGCACAACTAATCACAGATCGAATTAAGCATTGAAGCATTAGTTGAAGCACAATAAAGAGTTATTCTAACTACCTATGTTGCATAGCAAATAAGGTGAAAGCAATATACTGTGACACAAAGATTAGACCATTCCTATATCATTTTAAGCACAACAAGAATAATAATCAAACATGAATAACTTAGCATCAGATAAAAGGCTTCATCTAAACCCTAGCAAAAGAGATTAGAACATGATGAGGATGATTAAAACACAATGATATTAAACTTAAGAGTTGATCCAGGTAGAATTGGATGGTTACAACACACCACAACAAGCCCTATTTATACACAAAATTCTCTCAATTCACCTTCAATTCGACAACTAATAGTGACCCACTTACCCAAAATGCGTTTTCTGATAATTTTTATCTTCAATTCTTCTCTGCAAATCCCTTAATTGGATGCTTTTCCAGCTGTAATAGATAACCGTAACTCTATCTCTCTCAAACCTAGCTTCTAGGTTCACTATTCTTGATAAGATGATAAGGTTGAGAGAGAAAGAGATTATCGGTTTTCATGGTAGCAGTTGTGAGCAGAGATGGTCGGTGAGATGAATTTGATTGAGGGGGTTGGTGGTGCTGGTTCTGTGAAATGGAAGAGGAAATGGAGATGGGTTTGATTTCTGTTCAAGTAGGGGAGGAAATTGAGGGTATTAGGGTGTTGGGCGGATGCTTCAGATGTCGATGCACCGTGTGGAGATGCCGTTGGATCTTGAACAATTGTTGGGTGTTGAACATGCATTGAGCGGCTGTATCAAATTTTGATATATCGGGTCTGGATATGGGTTTGGGTTTTAACTCTTATAAGCCCGTATCTTCTTCAAAACAATTTCTTCTTCCAATCCCATTGCTAGGTGTAGTTTGCACGCGGATTGCAGCCACTTTTTGCGCGATATTTCTTCTACACTCCTCACAACCTTTACGCCTCTGGCCACCAATTTCCTGCTCTTTTGGCTTCTCAATTCATCCAAGCTTTATTTATACCTAAAAACACCAAATCAATTAGTAACAATAATTATTCTTGAAAACAGTAAAAATACATAATTTGGGGTAATATATGGTTTTAAAGCACAAAAGATGAGATAAATGCCAATAAAAAGATGTAGAAATATGCAATATTTGGCACTCATAAAATACCCCCAAACCTGAATTTTACTTGTCCTCAAGTGAAACAAAAATTAAGAAATCCTAACTATACCACTGTCGCTGGTCTCTCGAATGCATTTAGCTAATGCACTAAGCCTTTAAACCCCTAGGTGTCCCTAGTGGACGAGTTGTAGTCTCGTGAAGGTTTACCAGAGGTGTACCCACAAAACCTTCTCCAACTTCAGAGCGTATCAGAGTCCCAAGCATCCAAGGAGCTATGAGGACATAGAGTTTCTGCATGCTAGTAATAAGAAGTTAGAAATACCAAAAGAACGTATTCTCATCCTTAAGAGTAGAGCGAGAAATAACCACACCATATGAAAGAATTTGGGTTCGAGAGTTATCACAAGCCTCGACTTATGCCTCACCAATAGGGTTTAATGATAATTGCACTCAAAAAGACCGCTTTTTTAATCTCTCATGTGTGCAGGCAGGAATAAAGAGTGAAATCCTGCACACCTTGAATGGTAGGAGGAAAACCTTCCGAAATAATTTCTAGAGACTCCAAAAAATTGTGGGAATAAGAATCTTTTTCTGATGATCTCTAAGAAAGGAAATCAACCATTAGCAAGGATGGGAGTACTCACTTACCTTCACATCCGATCGACAATCAACACCACTCTCACAGCATCCATAGAAACGTCTTCGTCTTCAGTCTTTGGTCTTCAACTGTTGATGATGAACTTCTGAATTTCGTAGAACCTTGACAATTTCTGATTTTTCTCTTCACAACCTGTATTGTCTTGATTTCATAAACTTCACTAATTCTTATCTTCTTCTGTTTTCTTTGCTCTTGTAAAATAAGTCTTCAACTTGTATATAGAATTCTGCTGCTGTATCTTCACTTCTAATATGAACTTTTTGCTCGTCTTTGTATTGTTTGATAGACGCATTATTGTGTCTAATATGTCTCAATTGTATATATTGTTAGTGTTCGATTTTGTATTTATTTTGTTATTTTATGTCTTTGTAGGTATTTTTAGAGAAATAAGCTCTTGCGGCGAAATTGGCTCGAAAAGTGGTGTTTTACACCCCAGGATAGAGTACTAAAGGCACCCCAGAAATGCACCGGAAGCACCCCAGAAATGTGTCGGAGGAACCCCGGAAAAATTACTATCTACGCCCAAAAATTACTATTTGCACCCCATGACAAGTGCTAAAGGGACACCCGTGCAGGATTAGGGGGAGGACATGTTCTTCTCAAATTCAAAAAAAAGATTTTTGGCGGGAAAATAAACTTATTCTCTGTAAAATTTTCGATCGATTTTTGGACGTGATTTAGTGAGATTCAATCCCTGAAAATTAATGGGTAGACGTGATATGACCATAGAAAGCTGTTATGGGTGTCTGTTACGACCGAATTTGGCTGATTAATCCACAAGAAGAAAACAGGGAGAAACGAGAATATCACGTGTTGAGAAGATTTTTTGGAAGATTTCGTGGAGATTAGAGCGAGTTTAACATATTTTCAGCGTGCAGGAAGTGTGTGGAGATCAAACAGATGCGTGGAGTAGATAAACAGGGGAAGAATCACGTAAATATCATCTCGAGTAAAAGAAAATATTTTGGATTTATTAGCGAGATTTTTATGTGTTGATTGATATAAATAGGTTGATTGGGGTCTCACTGGGGGATAGAGAGAGTTGGGAGCAGTTAGGAAGAACCAGAGAGTCGAGAAATCAAGTTGCAGGAAAACTCCATTTTCTGCTGCTGTGAAGAACACGAAGAACATTGGACGCACGCAGAACGTCGTTTTTCAATAGTGACAACGACAACTGTTTGTGGGTCGTATTGCAACAGTGTCAACAACACTTCATTTTTATCGTTCTCTGTAACAGCTCGGTTTGTAACGAACAAAAGTGTTACAAACCCGGTTTTTATCAATTTTTCACCTATTTCATCATTTGAGAACCATTTTTGAGCATTAATAAAGATGAATTTTGAGCATATTTCCATGATAATGATGAGCTAATTCTCGCGTAACCAAGGCATGGAGGAAGCTATTGTTGCATGAATAATTGGTAATTATTTTACTTTTCTCTAATTTTGCAATTTATAATTCACTCAAATTACTGCTTTGCAGAATTTTAATTATTTGCATAATTTTTCCTAATTAGTTGTGATTCAATTAGATAGGTTATGCTTTGGTTAAATAATCTATGCTTAAGGGATACAATTAATGTTTGAGAATATGCTTGATAATTTGTGAGTTAAGAAAAAGAGATTTTAAAAATAATTAGAGTTTTGGAATTTTTATCATCATTTATTCATGTGTAATAGTGGAATCCAGTGTCTTGGTTATTTTCACTCTAAAAAAAAAACAAAATTGGATTAAAATTTTCTCTACTTTTAGTTTAAATTAATCTAGCTTTCACAAGTCTTACGAACTCATTCTTACCACTATTTAAAATTACATCATTGTTGCATGTGAACCTCGGACTATTTCAATCTTTCTTCATAGAATCTGGCGTTGCTCTGCTCGTTGATGATGATGTGTTTTTATGGATCTGCTGATGTTGTCGAGAGAGAGAATGGTGCTAACTGCAAATCAAACTACAAGAAGGAGTTTTCATCTTTAGACATCACCCTCATGATTGACAAAATTAGCACTCAAGAGATCAAAAATAGTGCTGAAAGTGGTGCGAAGTTGGGTAGCTCACCATTCCTACTCGGAGTTGACGTACGGTGACACACACTCTAAATATATTTTTTTAGATAGTCACAAAAAAATTGAAGGTCGGTGCCTCACTTGATGTAAAAATAGGTAGTCTCCACTAAGGGTGATCACAACTCTAATACCAAATATCTTTGCTGCACCTAATTCGCCCACTGGCATGGTTAAATCCAACTTTAACGCTCAAACAATCAAGAAACCCGATTGTGTTCTCTAGTTCTTCCAAGTTCAGTTATTTCGGTCAGACTCTCTATGTAAACATAGCTAGAAACATGCTAGTGACTCTAAAATCTCTACAGGTTGGAGGTTTTATATGCAAATATTTACTATTTTTTTATTTTTTTTAATTATTTTATCTAAAAAGTGCAAAGACTAAAAACTCTATATGCAAAATACTCCCTCAAACCTAAATCTAACATTGTCCTCAATGTTTCAACAGATGATCATAATTACAATAACATACCCGGAGAACATTGCAGAGTAGATTAAAGGAAAGAGATTACCAGATGCAAAAAAGGATGGTGCTAGCCAGAAATGAATGAATGCTTTGGAAAGCAAACATCAAGATATACAATGATAAGACAAAAAGTTTGGTTAGCACACATAAAAACTATACATAAAGAAAAGGAAAGGGAAAGAAAATGGATTTTTAATCCAGATATATGTACACATGTGAACCAGTTTAGTCCACATAGACGGGGGTCTTCCAAGTCAGTGGTCTCAACTTCTGGTGGAAAATGTTCCAGAAATGGCTTTAATCTCTGACCATTGACTTGGAAAATGTTTTTGTTGGTTACATCTTCGAGTTCCACTGCTCCATGAGGGAATACTACGCGCACCAAGAACCTGGAAAAAGATGCAGACGAGAGTTGTACAATAAAACTTTTTGGCCAGGTGTGAAAGACTTGCGCAAAATGCGTTTGTCATGGAACACCTTCATCTTATGTTTGTACATTTTGGCACTATCATATGCATCATTTATTAGCTCTTCTAACTCATTGAGTTGAAGTTTCCTTTGGATACCAGCTTTGTCAAGAGCAAAGTTCAATTTCTTTACAGCCCAATATGCTCGATGTTCTAACTCTACCGGTAGATGACAAGCCTTACCATACACAAGTCTATAAGGGGACATGCCAATGGGAGTTTTGTATGCAGTTATATAGGCCCATAAAGCATCATTTAAACGTAAAGACCAATCTTTCCTAGTTGGATTAACAGTCTTTTTAAGAATATGCTTAATTTCCCTATTAGAAACTTCAACTTGACCACTGGTCTGAGGATGGTACGGGGTTGCTATCTTGTGAGTAATTCCATACTTGTGCATCAGTGATTCAAAAGGTCTATTGCAAAAATGAGAACCATCATCACTGATTATGGCTCTAGGTGTTCCAAAACGAGAGAAAATGTTTTCTTTAAGAAAAGAAAGAACTACTTTATGTCATTTGTTTTGGAGGCAATGGCTTCTACCCAATTGGAGACATAATCAATAGCAACAAGAATGTAAAACTTACCTTCAGAGTTAGGAAAAGGACCCACGAAATCAATACCCCACACATCAAACAATTCAACAATCAAAATAGGTTGTAAAGGCATCATGTTTCTTCTTGAGATACTTCTTAATTTCTGACATCGTTCATAAGCAACACAAAAGGCATGGCTATCTTTGAACAATGGTGGCCAATAGAAACCACTTTGCAAGATTTTTGCAGCAGTTTTCTTGGCACTAAAATGGCCTCCACATGCATGATCATGACAAAAAGAGATGACATCTCTTTGTTCAGAATTAGGGACACATCTCCTAATGAGTTGGTCAGGGGAGTATTTAAACAAGTATGGGTCATCCCAAAAGAAATGTTTTACTTCAGACAAGAACTTAGAACGGTCTTGTTTAGACCAACGCAATGGCATTCTACCTGTAGCAAGGTAGTTAACAATATCAGCAAACCAAGGCATTTCAGATACAAGCATCAATTGTTCATCAGTGAATGATTCTCTAATATGCAATGATTCATCAACATATTCTACATTCAACCTAGATAAGTGATCAGCAACAACATTTTCAAACCCTTTATTATCTCGAATCTCGAGATTGAACTCTTGTAACAAGAGTATCCATCGAATTAGACGAGCTTTAACATCTTTCTTAGATAGAAGATATTTCAATGCAACATGGTCAGAATAAATGATGATTTTAGACCTTATCAAATAAGATCTAAACTTATCCAATGCAAACACAACAGCTAGCAATTCTTTCTCAGTGGTTGAATAATTCAGTTGAGCATCATTAAGTGTTTTACTAGCATAATAGATCACATAAGGAAGTTTGTCTACTCGTTGACCTAAAACAGCTCCTACAGCATAGTCAGACGCATCACACATAATTTCAAATGGTAAAGTCCAATCAGGTGGTCTGACTATAGGAGCAGATGTGAGAAGAGCTTTCAATTGCTCCCATGCTTCCTTACAAGCATCATCAAAGACAAATGCAACATCTTTTGCAAGAAGACTACACAAGGGTCTTGAAATTTTACTAAAGTCTTTGATGAATCGCCGGTAGAAACCAGCATGGCCTAAGAATGATCTTATATCCCTCACAGAGCGAGGTTGAGGCAAGTGTTGAATGAGATCAACTTTAGCTTTATCTACTTCTATGCCTTTTTCAGAAATGATATGCCCTAGGACGATGCCTGAGTTAACCATGAAATGACATTTTTCCCAGTTCAAAACCAATTTTTTTTTCTTTGCATCGAATCAACACAAGAGTAAGATGATGCAAACATTCATCAAATGAAGACCCAAAGACAGAAAAATCATCCATGAAAATTTCAAGAAATTTATCTACCATGTCAGAAAAAAATGCTCATCATGCAACGTTGAAAAGTAGCAGGTGCATTACACAACCCAAAAGGCATGCGTCGATAAGCAAATGTACTATAAGGACAGATAAATGTGGTTTTTTGTTGGTCCTCGGGTGCTATGTGAATCCGGTTATAACCCGAATAGCCATCTAAGAAGCAATAGTGACTATGTCTCGACAACCTTTCTAGCATTTGGTCAATGAAGGGAAGGGGAAAGTGATCTTTTCTTGTCGCCGTGTTCAATTTCCTATAGTCAATGCAGACTCGCCACCCTGTGGTTATGCAAGTAGGGACTAGTTCATTCATTTCATTTTGAACTACGGTAATTCCAGACGTTTTGGGCACAACTTGAATGGGACTGACCCATTTGCTATCTGAAATTGGGTAGATGATACCCGCATCAAGCAGTTTCAGAATCTCACCTTTCACAACATCTCTCATATTAGGATTAAGTCTCCTTTGTATTTCCCTAGATGGTTTAGTATTCTCTTCAAGATTTATATGATGCATGCAAATTGTGGGACTTATACCTTTTATGTCTGAGATGGTCCAACCTAAGGCCTCTTTATGTTCTTTAAGCACTTCTAAAAGTTTGCTTTCCTGTTCCGTGTCTAAACATGATGCAATAATAACAGGTAAAGTATCATAAGAACCTAAGAATGCATATTTCAAAGTGTCAGGCAATGGATTCAAATCAAGCTTAGGTTATTCGACAAGAGATGGGGCAGAGTTGGAGTCAGGGAGTGGAAGTGATTCCACTACAGTCTGCCATTTACCAATATCCATGGGCGGGACAGATTCAAGCAAAGAATGAACTTCACTAATGTACTCAGAATCAAAAAGATCTAAGTAAAAATTATCTAAACATGCTTTCAAGGGTTTCACAGACAAGATGTCAGGCAAAGAGTCTTGGATCAGGCTCTCAATCATGTTAATCTCATGCAATTCATTATCATCAAAATTCATGGGTTGTTGACTAACATTAAAAACATTCAATTCCACAGTCATATTACCAAAAGATAATTTCAGCACACCATTACAACAATTTATGATAGCATTGGACGTCCTAAAATGACAGGAATATGATTGTTTGGGTTTTGCACAGGTTGAGTATCCAATACAATGAAATCCACGGGGAAGTAAAATTTATCAACCTGGATTAACACATCTTCAACAATACCTCGAGGGATTTTTACCGATCTGTCCGCTAATTGCAGCGTGACAGGAGTGGGTTTCAGCTCCCCAAGACCTAATTCCATATACACAGAGTATGGCAATAGATTCACACTTGCTCCTAAGTCTAACAAAGCTTTTTCGACCATACGGTCGCCTATGGTGCACGAAATTGTTGGACAACCTGGGTCTTTAAACTTAGTTGGTATCTTGTTTTGAATTATGGAGCTTACCTGCTCGGTAAGAAATGCACGCTTATGCACATGGAGATTTTCGCTTTTGTGTGCATACATCTTTCAATAATTTAGCATAAGTAGGTATCTACTTGATTTCCTCGAGAAATGGGATATTTATATTGACTCGCTTAAACATTTCCAATATCTCATTGTATTGGTTTCCCATTTTCTTTTGTTGCACCGGTCATTGCGGGAATGGAGCAACAGGCACATGACATGGCAAAGAAACATTCATATCAGCAAAACTTTTAGATTTATCAACATGCTCAGATTTATTTTCTACAATAGGTGTTTTCTTTGGGGTAGTGTGCGAAGGTGAGTCTGATTTAGACTCACTTGACTGTAGTACACCTACATTGTTATCAACAACTTTACCACTACGCAGAGTAGTGACAGCATTCACTTGATTATGTGAAGACTCATTGCAAGCTGACGTGCTTGCCTGAAATGTACTCTTAGGATTCTGTTGAGGTTGACTAGGGAGTTTACCCTTTTCTCTGTCATTTAGTGCATCACAGATTTGGCCCAATTTGAGTTCTAGACTCGCAAGTCTCTGGTAATTTAATTTCTGATATTGCAGCAGATTTTCATTCATTTGATTTACACCATTATCGAAGTTATGTTTTCCCCCAAAAGGGTACTGTGTGTGAGGTTGCACTTGGGGGTTTCTAGGATATGAATATCCTTAGTTTTGTCCTGCTAAACCCCCTAGTACAGGCCCTTTAGACCATGAAAAATTAGGTTGATTTTTCTACCCTGGGTTGTAGGTTTGAGAATACGGGTTGTTCTCATGTTTCTGGTACAAAGCATTGGCCTGTTCGAGTCTAGACTCTTTAATTTCATGCGATTCAGGGCAGTTTTCAGCTAAATGTTCTGAGCTATTACAGAAAAAACATATGGACATTTCTACCTGATTATATGAGATAGATGCATTAGGATTATCACCCTTTTAAAGCTCTAAACTGTCCAGTCTTCTAATCACAGATGCCATTTTCGCATTAATTTCAAAATCAGACTCTATCCTATGAATACTAGTTCTATTAACAATTTTCCTAGGTTCTCTAATGGTCTCCCATTGCTGAGTTTTCTCGGCAACTTCATGCAGAATGGCCCACGACTCGTCGGCACTTTTATCAGTAAGCTCACCATTGCACATAGACTCAACCATGGTTCGAGTGGCGAAATCCAACCCTTCATAAAGAATTGTTGATAATCTCCACTGATCGAAACCATGATGGGGACACTGAAGTAACAAATCATTAAACCGTTCAAGGTATTTGGACAATGTTTCACCATCCAGTTGCACGAAACTATTTATACTCTGACGAATGGTGGCTGTTTTGTGATTTGGGAAGAACTTTTTGAAAAAATCTTTCATAAGTTCATCCCAGATTCTAATGGACTGAGGTCTCAAAGCATACAACCAAGATTTAGTTTTCTCCTTCAACAAGAAGGGAAACAAACGCAATTTCAGGGACTCTTCTGTCATTTGATTGAACTTTAGAGTCCCACAAATCTCCTCAAAATCTCTAACATGGTTATAAGGGTTTTCAACATCAACCCCTCGAAACACAGGGAGTATATGTATTGTGCTCGCTTTTAATTCAAACTGATCCGAAGTTGCGGGTAAAACGATACATGAGGGCTGGCTTGTCCTCGTTGGGTACATGTAGTCCTTGAGACTACGGGGTTGGTTCAATTCTTCCCCCATTGGCTCAGGTTGGTATGGTGTGTCTATTACTGAAATGGGTATTTCAACAACGTCCTCTTGGCTAATCCTAACAAGTCGATTAGTTTGATCTCTAAAAGACACAATCATAGTCTAGATAACACATCAATCATGTTCAGACAGACAGCAAGTAAACAAACTGGAGAAGCAATGTTTATGGGAATGGGACAGATACACAGATGTATGACAGATACAAGTGGTTAAGAGATGTACAGTGAGATAGCAATTCGGCAGGCTAATGAGTTACTCACACATCACATAATCATGCTCATGAATACTGTGTATTGCAATGGTTGGATCATGCTCAATAAGGCAGCAAGTTTATCAGTTCATGTATCATTCACACAAATATCAAGTACAACAGGGTTCAAGAATGATACCGCCGGGATAAAATCGGGTTTAGGCACGATAAACAGATGTGTTTTGCTTCTCCGTCTCCTTTTCCTTGGCTCGCGCAACAGTATTGCAGGTACCTAGTTACTCGAGAGAGAATTTCAGTACCCAGAAATATGCAAATAAAGCAAGGAAATAATGAAAGTAATTCCTTTTTATTTATTATTATTATTATTATTATTTTAATTTTAAATTTTTACTACTGTTAGCTAGAATGCTACAACAAGATTAATATTGCAAACCATACTGATGTACTAACTGAAGATAAAGCTATTACTGAACATGACAAAATGGAAAAAGAAACAAAACAGATGAGATGCAGGGTGATGAGAACTAGCAGAACCAAATTTTGTACTACAATTCTAATATTTAACCTACGGATGCAAATTTTATGAAAAGATACAAAATCTAATTTATGCTAAATTATTCACAATTGGAAGCTAACTGATAACAAGCTACAGATGGTAATATGCTATGACTAAACTAAGAAATCTAACAAGTGTACAAACTTTGCTACGAAACACCACTAGCTACAGATGCAACTGACTCAGAATGACTGAAAAGTAAAAACTACGGCTAACACTAATGTAGATTATATAAACAGATGGATGGACGACTAATGACCTACAGCTAATCAAATTAAGATATCCTAAATATGCAACTACAGCCAAATTTAAGTGGATAAAATTAACAAAATACAACTAGCTAGGGAAATATAATATTACTGAATATGGATGCCTATAGATTGTAATAGGCTAACAATTCCTAACTAGAACGTGAAATGTAAAACAATAAAAACAACAACTATTAATCTGCTACTACTAAAAACTGACAACTACAAGTATAAAAGACAAATAGTATAGGACAGAAACCTCAATCTAATACTACTGATGGAAACAAAACACTATGCAATGCTATATTATCAAACTTCACGAGTTCATGGACTACCAAATTGTATGTACTAGAAGCAAAATATAGGTTATAGGATAAAGACACGGGACAAAAGCTACAGGACGGATAAAATTCACACCAAAGCAAAAGACATTAACAAAAGTTTACAGTGAACGATTGTACAAGACAGATGCCTACAAAATCCTATATGACTAAACTTACTAACAACTAAATTATTGAATGCAGTTAATTACAGATGACACTGACTAAAACTAGTTTTGACTTACAAAAGAAATGGTATAATACAAGAATCTAAAAATAAAAAGATGCAGCTAAGTGTATGAAAATGGAAAGACTAAAATTTAAAACTAAGGCTAACACAAACACGACGATGCAAATTATATCACAGTACACTCAAATAGCAGGAAAATAACGATGCAGTAGATGGTATTATGCTATGGACTAAGAAATATGAAAACTAGATGAACCAACTACAGTTTGTGATTAGTTACAAATGGAACCGACTCAGGAACTTACACAAATACAAGAAATGCGATGATTGAAGTTTTACAAGCTAAAAAAACTAAAAATAAATTAAGCTACAGCTAATACTAAGATGAGAGGTGTACAAACAGCTAAACTATACTAACAACAACAAGAAAACATAAAATCTAAACACATATATACATGTCATACTTGAAATTCAATACAGTAACACTACAGATTCAACTCACCGCTACCGAGTCCTCGGCAGCGGCGCCAAAAACTTGGTAGGTCTCTAAACAGTACCTACAATTGTACTAACTGCAAGTATACAGCGTCGAGTCTGTAAACAGGGTAAGTACGAGTCGATCCTCAGGGACAAGGTGGATGTAAGATCAACTTGCACACAATAAACAATAAACACTTGCACACAATCAACTTGAATCTCTTGTGATCAATCACACACAGAACGGAGTCTGTTAACAATGGATTATCATAAGACGTCTTTAGATCTACAAACAGTCTAAAGATCCCCGTCGAAACTTCGATCTAGTTTGAGTTAATCTTATATCAGAAGAGAAGATTCTCAAGCATAAACAAACTAGGTGCAATCAAAGTTCAATAACCGTTAGTCAATCAAATCAATCGAAAACTAATAATAAATTGCAATTATCTAGTTTCCCACCAACGGTACTAATAGAGCTTCTCAATCCCAAAGAAGTCTTTAAACCGAGCGGCCGTAAGAGATTTCGCCTAATTAGGTTACTTTCCTCTCCGAATAGGAGGCTCCACCAGTAACAACACAACTAGGTAGTTTTGCTGGCTCTGAGGATTAGTTTGCTCGAAATGCAAACTTCAATATCTATAGACCAATGAAGTTTGGACACCAAGGAATTTCCAAAACCGAAAATATTCTCAAGATATGCAATATATTTCCAAATTCGATTTCCATAATTCCTGGAAATGCTTTGTCCAAATATTGACCGAAATCTCACTAGAAAATCTCCAATTAGTAAATACACATAACTAATTTTTATTTTCCAAATATAAAATTATAAACCTTAATTAAAAGATTCTCAATTTATTTTCGATCCGGGATTCTCCTTTAGCTATTAAGGAATATCTTTGAACAATAAATGATAAGCGTTACTGCACATGTTCAAAGTATGTCGACATCTTTACTTTGTAAATCCTTTTTCATACTTATAATCTTGGAACCGATTTGCCACACTTCCAAACAAGTTTAGAATTGGTTCATCTGACTTCCAAGAACTATGTGATTGATTATCCTATCAAATCACCAAACATGGGTTTCACGGTTCTACCAAAACAAGTTTCGGTTCTACCTCCATATGGGTACTAGAATTAGTCACGCTAGTTACCAAAACATGGTTGACTAGGTACTAGGATCGGTTCCCACATATATATTGTATCTAACTTGTATTTGGTGCACATGTCCATAGGATCAGTTCCCAATATCTAAAAACGTGTTGCACATGTTCATAGGATCGGTTCCCAATAACTAGAAACTTGCTGCACCTCTTACAAGGATCGATTCCCCTTTTGTGATCGGTTGCACCTCTTACTAGGATCGGTTCCCCAATGACTAGAGTTGGTCATACCAATTACAACAAATTGATCATACCATCTGAGGTGATTACTTAAGATCGGTTTCACTAATAAAAGTCATACCAATACAAAAGTCAGGCCTTGTGAATAGTTTTACCAACAACATAAGCAAGTCATGAGTGGTAGGTCTCTAAACAGTACCTACAATTGTACTAACTGCAAGTATACAGCGTCGAGTCTGTAAACAGGGTAAGTGCGAGTCGATCCTCAGGGACAAGGTGGATGTAAGATTGATCACAAAGTTTACTTATACGGATTCAAATAAAGAGTAACAGAAGGGGGGGTTTGTGTGTCGATACGATAAGATGTTGGCAGTGACTGAAATAGAAGAGCAGATTGTAAATAAAGGATGTGAATAACAAGGGTGTAAACACTTAAATGGAAGAGACTAGGGCAATTGAATCCACCTCCTAACTTATACTAAGCTAATTCAGTTCAACTACTATTCTTGTCCCTTTGTAATGGACACCAGTGAAGATGCAAGTCTGCCGTTTATCCACGGTACTCTTAAATGGATGAATCCTTAGCATTAGCTGTCTTCTTACGGCACAACTAATCACAGATCGAATTAAGCATTGAAGCATTAGTTGAAGCACAATAAAGAGTTATTCTAACTACCTATGTTGCATAGCAAATAAGGTGAAAGCAATATACTGTGACACAAAGATTAGACCATTCCTATATCATTTTAAGCACAACAAGAATAATAATCAAACATGAATAACTTAGCATCAGATAAAAGGCTTCATCTAAACCCTAGCAAAAGAGATTAGAACATGATGAGGATGATTAAAACACAATGATATTAAACTTAAGAGTTGATCCAGGTAGAATTGGATGGTTACAACACACCACAACAAGCCCTATTTATACACAAAATTCTCTCAATTCACCTTCAATTCGACAACTAATAGTGACCCACTTACCCAAAATGCGTTTTCTGATAATTTTTATCTTCAATTCTTCTCTGCAAATCCCTTAATTGGATGCTTTTCTAGCTGTAATAGATAACCTTAACTCTCTCTCTCTCAAACCTAGCTTCCAGGTTCACTATTCTTGATAAGATGATAAGGTTGAGAGAGAAAGAGATTAGCGGTTTTCATGGTAGCAGTTGTGAGCAGAGATGGTCGGGGAGATGAATTTGATTGAGGGGGGTTGGTGATGCTGGTTCTGTGAAATGGAGATGGTTTTGATTTCTGTTCAAGTAGGGGAGGAAATAGAGGGGACTAGGGTGTTTGGCAGATGCTTCAGATGTCGATGCACCGTGTGGAGATGCTGTTGGATCTTGAACAATTGTTGGGTGTTGAACATGCATTGAGTGGCTGTATCAAATTTTGATGTATCGGGTCTGGATATGGGTTTGGGTTTTGACTCTTATAAGCCCGTATCTTCTTCAAAAAAAATTCTTCTTCCAAGCCCATTGCTAGGTGTAGTTTGCACGCGGATTGCAGCTACTTTTTGCGCGATATTTCTTCTACACTCCTCACAACCTTTACGCCTCTGGCCACCAATTTCCTGCTCTTTTGGCTTCTCAATTCATCCAAGCTTTATTTATACCTAAAAACACCAAATCAATTAGTAACAATAATTACTCTTGAAAACAGTAAAAATACATAATTTGGGATAATATATGGTTTTAAAGCACAAAAGATGAGATAAATGCCAATAAAAAGATGTAGAAATATGCAATATTGGCACTCATCGATGAGCGGTTATACTAAACACACATATTGGTAGTTTAAAAGATTTGCAATGAATAACAATACCAATAAGCCTAGCGATTTCCCTTTCGATTCATAAAACAAGTTTATGAATTGTACTTCCTTCAAATGAATGTAAAACATTGTTTCCTAGGACGAAATCTTCACCTCATACCCATACATAATCACAATAGCATTCAAACGATTATGTCGATGTCTTATATACGAAGTTCAAAAGATAAGTGTTATACTTCGTATTGTATTCCTTAATACTATGTCTAACTAAAGTATAATCATTCATAGCTTCGCAGTTATGTTTTCAATATGCACGACTTGAAAGATACGTTAGGGAATGAAACAGTTCAAGTCAAATATTACTAACCTCAAGTGGAAGGATGATGTCGTCGTTGTATCCTTACTTCTTCACATTCTTCAAGTCTTCACGTAATACTTGTAATGTCTCATATCCTAATACTTTCAAGCTAACCTATACGAAGTTGACTCTAGCATATATAATCAAGCGACTCTTTAAATGAGTTTTGGTTCACAAAAATATGACAACCAAACTTGACATACCAACGCTTGGTGGGTTCAACCGAGCTATGCTGTAACATATATATATATATATATCCATGAAGATTAGGTATTTCAAGTCATCTTCCAGAATAAAATTAAATTAATAAACTTTAACTATACAAGATGATAATATTTGGAATAGCTAATGTAACACATAAAAACTACTCCAAAAACTAGTGTTCCTCCTTAAATAATAAGAATTAAATTCCTACAAGGAGCTAACTAGTGAAAAGAAAGATCGTCTTTAAGAGATTTTGCAGAGAACTCCTTCTCACTGTTAAAGAAGCTATTGATGATTGGATCAATTCTCTTGCATCCTTATAGATATCAGTTAACTCACTAAGATCTGTTTCAAGACTACACAAGGTATTTTACAACAAATTAAGCTTTTGTTCATAGTGAGTTGCCTCTTTCAAAAAATGATTGATCTTGAACAATAGATCGTTTCTTCTAGTCACAAACTCTTTCACTTTGGCTTTAAAATCATTGTCATGATAACAGATAGAAAATAAACATGTAGCTGAGGAATAATCTGTAACTTCTGAAGATTTTCTTTTCTTGGACCTTGATGATGAAATTCCTTCGAACTGATAAACATTGACAGCTTCTACTGCATCCTCCTTTGTAACACCTCGAGTGATAGGAGCCATTGTATCTCTATTTTGTTCGGGAGTTGAATGACATGTGTATACTTATAAAGGTAAATCATAAAATCAAGAATTTTAAGAATAAAAGGAAACTGGTAAAACATTCCATAGGAAGTTCACGACCTAGTACACTATAAGTTACAAAACCTAGTAATATACCCCTAAAATTTTAAAAAAACCAAACACTAACAATCTTTTATAGTTGTGAGTATAACACAAAAGGTTATGACAAACTTGAGCAACCTTGACATCAGAAAAACATAGTTCGCATGATGTTATTAGTGCAAACCTCATATTCTCAAGTTAATATCATGAGGTTGCACTCATCGCTAAAATTAAGTAGTGATGGGGTGAGTAAAATACTCACCACTCATGTCAGTTGACATAACAAGGTTATTTGAGGTTTTCTTACCAATCCTAGGCTTCCCTTTTCTTTTCTCTTGAGGCACTGAAGAATCTGTTAGATTTTTCAATGCAAGACTCATCTTTTTCATATCATTCCGAAGTTTAACAAGAATCTTGTCTTTTTTCTTCGATTTATGACATTTCCCTTTAGAATGACCATAACTGCCACAGAAAATGCAGTTTGCGGCAAGACAATTTCCTAAACACGCTGGCTCACTTCTACCACCATGAACACTTTCACTCTCCTTGGATTCAAAAATGAAGGTATTGTTTTTGGTGAAGGAGGTATTACATTTAAACCCAATACCACTTGTGTCACCAAAAGATTTTTGACCAAAAAACACAAATGAGATCTTATCAGAACTACCCGATAGTGTTTGTAAGTCACACTTAAGTAGATTAATCTCTTCTTCCTTAAGAGACGGAGTTTTAGTGAAATTTTCATTGAGCTTGTCAAACTCAAGAATTTTCACTTAAAGGGATATTTCAATCTTTTCCAAATTTTTCTCTAGATGAAGATTTTCATGATGAATTTCTTCACTTTTATCCAAAAATAAAAGAATTTCCTTATCTACTTCATCATCAAAATCAGTATTAGGAATTACAGGTATTTCTGCAACAAAAGCAGAAGTCTCTGTTGAATATTCAGAGGGAAGCTCTTCTGGCATATCATCAAGGGAAACTATGAGAGCATTATTTCCTTGATAGTATTCCTTACTTGGGCATTTCTTTTGCATATGTCCAAAGCCATGATATTTAAATCACTGAAGTGAATTTTCATCTTGAGGAGAAGATTCATCTTGAAAGTTTGATCTAAACATCCTTTTTCAAGAACATCTTTCTATTCGTCTCTTGAGAAGTTTTCTGACATGTTGTGAAATCAAATACATGGTAAAGTTTACCTCATCATGATCATTACAACACTCATCGGCCCAGGAAAAGTTATCCTTTGGAGGAGGAAGGCTTGTTTTAGTCACTGCTTCAAGAGCGAAGTTTTTTTTCTTTAGCAGTGAGTTGCTCATGATCAAAGATTTTCAACTTTACAACAAGAGTACTTCTGTAAAGTGTAGTAAGATCGTTTCCTTCCAAAATGACATGTTTCTTAGACTCGTATCGAGCTGGTAAAGATCTCAGAATTTTCATTACAATATCCCTTTCAGGAATAGTCTTTCCTAGTGAATAACAAGCATTCATAATTTCCGACTATTTGTGATTAAATTCCCCAAACGAATCTTCATCAGACATACGAAGGTTTTCCCAATCAAAAGTTAGGTTTTGAAGCCTGGTTTCCAAGATATCCCAAGCATATTTAGATCTAGTGCACGTAGACACATGATGTTGAAGATCTTGGCTCATGGCGCGTGTAATGGCGTTTATTCCATCAGAGTTGCATTTAGCATCTTTGATTTCTTCATCGTCATATGTTTTCATGCCTTAAAGAACAACCGCATCTCCTTTTCCAACAAGTGGAGCATCATATCCTCTTACAACAAGTACCCATGTACGAAAGTCACGAGCTTGTAAAAAGGAACGCATATCCGTTTTCCACCATAAGTAATTTGTGCTATTGAAAGCTGGCAATACGTTAATTGAGATTGCACTCTTGTCCATTATACATATCGCTTCAAACACATACTTATTAGGTCTAAAAAAGCGGGGGTCTAACAAAAACACCCAATATTTCGCTTAGCAATCTGTATTGACAAACTCCAATATAATTCCATAAGAATCAACAAGACAGTCAGACTCAATCAATGGAAATATATCCAAGAGTTGTATATCTGTTTAACAATGTAATCAGCAAATCAAACAGATAGAAATCCGTGAGCCTGATTATTATGTAAAATGACTTGAATGGTACCAAAGACCAATGTTCAAGTGTAAATCAATATAATCAACAACCAAAGGTTGGATTCTCTAATTGATTGAACTACGCACAACTTGTGACATTTTTATTATATAACAAAATATAATGCAGAAAAGAAATAACACAGACACCATAAATTTTGTTAACGAAGAAACCGCAAATGCAGAAAAACCCCGGGACCTAGTTCAGATTTGAACACCACACTGTATTAAGCCGCTA
>JAJJMB010011095.1:5291779-5326483 GCA_023531105.1 Papaver atlanticum
TGATCTCACCCACAACTAAGAGTTGCTACGACCCAAAGTCGAAGACTTGATAAACAAATTTGTCTCACACAGAAAAGTCTATTGTATTGATAAATCTGTCTCCCACAGATAAACCTATGAGTTTTGTTCCGTCTTTTGATAAATCAAGGTGTTATACTGGACTTATATTCCCGAAGAACAGCCTAGAAATATCAATCACCTCACAATAATCTTAATCGTATGGTAGTGAAACAAGATATTGTGGAATCACAAACGATGAGACGAAGATGTTTGTGATTACTTTTTATCTTGCCTATCGGAGAATAAATCTCGAGCCAATCTTAGAGAAGATAGTACTCAATATGATAGAAAATGCAAGATCAGATCACGCAACTACAGAGAAAATAGTTGGGTCTGGTTTCACAATCCCAGTGAAGTCTTTAAGCCGTTAACCTAGAGGGTTTCGTGAAAAACCTGAGGTTAAAGGAGAATCGACTCTAGTCGCAACTAGTATCACAATGAGGTGTGGGAATTAGGTTTCCCAGTTGCTAGAGTTCTTCTTTATATAGTCTTCAAATCAGGGTTTGCAATCAATGTAACCTTGGTAACAAAGCATTCAATATTCACCGTTAGATGAAAACCTGATTAGACTCAAGCTAATATCTTTCAACCGTTAAATCGAACTTAGCTTGTTACACACAAATAAAATGTACCTTCATTTAGATATGAGTAACCGTACCTAAACGTGTACACCTTGTTGGCTCAATAATATTTAACCGAAGTTAGCCATGTGAACATTTTCATATCAACCTCATTCATCTTAATCATAACTAGTTCAAATGACTCAAATGAAACTAGTTCTAGAGTTGTTCAATTGTTTATATTCTCATAGAAGTATACAAGACACAATTGAAGCAAAAACGATTTTGATTCACTCGAATCAAGTCATGAACATTATAGCCACGGTTTGCAAAAGATTGCATTCCTTATTATATAAATGTATTAGTTCATGAAAAAACCTATTTTAGAACATTCCATTCAGGTATGCGTACCTAAGTAGCCGGACCAAGTTTGGGTTTCACCAGTACGCGAACTGGTACGTGTACCATCCAAACTCAGCAGAAATTTCCAAACCTGAACCTTATGCCAGTACGCGTACCGGTTTGCATACCAGGTTCCCGGACTTTCTCAAAACCGACAAGTACGTATACGGGTATGCATACCATGGTTCCCGGACATGGATTACATATATTCAAGTACACATACTATGCTTAAATCCATTTGTTCTAAGCTCTATTTCAATCATTGAAACTTTCTTAGAGGATGACAATAGTTGTTTTCACTAACTATTAGCATCAAAGCGATTTTCAAGTTATTGAAATAATCAATATGAAACATTCTGAGTCAACATCAAATGACCGTATCACACAAATCATGTAAGATGTTACCAGGCGATTTTCATATGATCATCTTTTGACTTTCGTCAAGAGTATAAGATGAACTTGGTTAAAGCGAAAGCTTACCAACACATATTTCAAGAAATATGTAGGCGAGTTAAACTCAGCTCGAAATATCAAATGTGCATAATAGAAGTCTATATAGCTATACGACTTTTGTCTCAAATATGAGATAGAGTAGATAGACTTTTGAGTGATAGATGAGTTCAAGTCTCCACATGCCTTTTGTTGATGAAGTTCCACAAGCTCCCCTTGGTAGTTCTTCGTCTTCAATCGATGAACGACGTGAAGTCTAATGCTCAACTACACTTTCTATCCTAATCCGATACTTAGCTATAAGTAGACTAGAAATCGAGACTTATAGTTTTGACAACTAAACTTGACACTAAGCTTGAGATAACAATGCTTGCGAGTTCGACCGAGCAGTGCTCTTACAAGGTCAACAGTGTTTGCCTGCTCTGATACCAATTGAAAACGCAGGGGATACCAAATACACCAAACTTTTTTATTCGGCAACCTGTATAGACAAAACTTAACACAATTGCAAGAAGACCAACTTAATGATCCTTGACAATATGTATAGAGTTAATATCTCAACCTCTACTCAATCAGTATGTATATAGACACAAGGTCCGTGAACCCGATTGTTAAGCAGAGTACTTGGACGATCTCAAATATCAATATCCAAGATCAATCTAGTCATATCCAAATAATTCAATCGAAATTCTGCCAAGTTGTTAAAATTGTTATCTATCTTATAAGATACGAATTCTACAAAAAACAAGTCTCTTAATTGATTATAATTAAGAGGACTTATCTACATAGATTGAATACATACAAACCTATGTAAATCCAATTATAAAGATAAACAATATAAACCGCAATAGCATAAAAAACCCGGGACCTCGTCCAGATTGAACACCACACTGCGCATTAAGTCGCTACAGACACTAGCCTACTATAAGACTTCAGACTGGAATGTAGTTGAGAGCGAATCCACCTTCCAAGTGATTCAATTACATTCGCGCTCCTTACATCTCTTGAACCTCGCAAGGTTCTATGCACTTAATTCCCTTAGCTGACGTCCTTTACAGCTTAAGAGTTGCTTCAAGTGAAGACTTTTGATACCAATATGCCTCTAACAGATAAGCCTATTTTATTTCCGTTTAGATCAAAGATCAAGGTGTGGGAATCCGTTTGCAATAGCAAGCTTGCATACCTCACAATTCCGAAACTTACGACTCCCGAAGAGCATCCTAGATTCTTAACCACCTCTCAATAACAATTGTCGAAATATCAACTAAGATCAATCTTTATATATCTATCTTGAGGAATCACAAAGTCAGAGACGGAAAAACTTTGTGACTACTATTTATCTTGCCTGAAAGATATTACGAAAACCTTGATAACAGAAAAGCAAGATCAAGATTCACAAACTATCAAGGTAAAGATAGTCGGACCTGGCTTCACGAATCCCCAAGCGAAGTCTTTTTAGTCGTAGACCTAGAAGGTCAATAAAGGAAACTCTAGAATCAACAAGGACACAAAGTGTTAAGTATTAATTTTCCCAGTTGACAGAGATGCTCTATTTATAGTTTTCAAAGACCAGGGTTAGCTTAGAATTCAAGCTAAGATAACTTGAGAATCAAGCAAACAAAATAGGTCTTCAAACTATAACATAAGACTATACACATAGGTTCGGTTATACCGAGTTCAGTAACCGTGTATAATGACTGTTCGGTTTGGCAAGTTAGCCAAAGAACTAAAAGCTACTTGATGTTCATTTAAACACCTAATAAATTAATCACGATTCAAACACCTAAGTGTTTTAATAAATCAATGGAGTCTTAGAAGTGTTTAAGAGGGTTCTAACAATGCTAAACATGTTAAAATAATAGGTCGTTGAGTATTTGCTAAACATTGTCAGGACAGTTGGTACAACGGTTCATGAACCACAAGGCTTGTTCACGAGTCAGGGTGCAACGGTCCGTGAACCGAGTTCGCCAACCCTACTAGACTCCGGAACTCAGTTGACCACAGTTTGTGAACTGGGTTCGCCGACCGATAGCCAATTAATCTAACCTATAGAATTCAGCTCACCAAGGTTTGCCAACCAGGTTCGTGAACTGTTCCCAACTGAACTTATGGTTTGCGAATTGATTTCGCCAACCTTCCTGTATTTCTGAATCTCAGATATCTATGGTTTGCAAACTGAGTTCGCCAACCTACCCCGAGTAGAAATTCAGTGAGTTCATATACCTCTGTTTTGATGATTGAAACATTCCAAGGTGATATAATCATTTGCATGGGCAATTTTCAATTGATCCATAAATTAATTCATAGAACTAATATTGTTAAGGACCTTTGAACATCCAATCGCTAAATCATATTTCGAGATTTTTTACAAGACAAGCTTGATTTGAAACATCTTCTTTGTTAATCTACTATAAGTCATACAACATAGTCTCAATAGATAAATGATTGTATAGTGAGTAAAATAGAATGGTTCAGTCTTCACATACATGTACAGAAGTTCTCCAAAAAGTCTTCGTCGATCTTCAGTCTTCAAGGGTGGTCTCTGATACTCAACTACAATTCTAACCTATCCGAAACTTGACTTAGCAGACTAGAAATCAAGATTTGGTTTTGATCACCTAACATTGACAACAAGTTTTAGATAGCAAAACTCGTAGGTTCAACCGAGTAATGCTCTAACACATGCTATCTGGTATAACAAGTGGATTTTTTTGACATACTTCGTAGGAACCTGCTTAAATTGAGCGCAAAAAACCCAACTTTGGTCTAGCTCAAGCTCACCATAGTGCTTGCTATGACCGATCTAGTTAGTGAAGCACAATGATGATGCTACACCGGATAGTCAGTGGCACAACATGAAGCACATTGGCCGAAAAGATGAAGCTTCATAGCTAAAGACAAGCAATGTGATTGACATATGCAGCATGTGATGTTGCAATGATGCATATCCGAGAATTCTGAGTAATCCCCTCAAGGAATGAATTAAGGATGCAACACAAGTCAGGGAATGACTTAGGCATTGGTCCAAGGCTTGGCCAAAGGCCTTGGAAATGCATGCGCAATAGTGATGATGCCAATCACGCTAATGTTGCATACTATATACTCAGATCAAACAGAATGCGAGTGATGCACATACCACATGAAACTAGCTAAGCAACAGACTAAGGCTTGGGATGACGTGATTTTACTCATATAATAGCGTCCAAGTGTGTAAAGTGCATGGCTATACCAACTATAATGCCATCATGGTGCAAGAATGGCTCAGGCTGGCGATTATGAATCAGTTAGGTGCATCACACGCTTTGCAGAATATGAATATGGATTTGGAACGGTTATGAACATGGTTTATAACCTTTATTTGGCAAGTATAACCACCAAGAACAATGTGTAGCAACAATCGGCGGATAACACAAAAGCGTAGCGGTTGAAAAACACATTGGCGATTGTAGGAACTGCCTATGGACATATGGCTGTCCATAGACCTATGTACCTGTTGGCACACAATTTTGGCACTGCTCCAGCACTATAAATAGGATAGGATAATAATAAGTTTAGTAGTATTTGTTTTGGTAGAAGAATCCCTTGTTAACAGGTTGAGAATTAAGCTTCATTCGAGTGAATAAGCTTGTAAAGTCCCTTGTTTGGAAAAACTGTTACGTTTCCCTTCATGCAATGAAATGGATTCAGTATGCATATCTTTGGCATTTGTTATTTTGTCTTTTCCTTAGTCTCGTGAAGCATTAGCATGTCAAACACTCTTGCAATATATGAGAAATGATAAGAGTTGAAGAGAGAAAATCCTAAGTCTCCGTTGCCAATCTGAAGGATTGTTGTTGTTTACAGTTGGTAGTGCAAACTTATAAGACTGAAGCACATGTGGCTCATAGAATTGCGCATAGAACCACCGTTTTGTGGCTTAAGAAAATTTGAAGCGGCATTTTTAAGTGGCGACACTTGCTCTAATGCTATATATGCTAGGGATACAAAAGTAAATAAATAAGTAGTAAACGAAAGGGATTTTGAAAACTCAGCGCTGCTTTTTCATCTTATATTTCTTCTAGTCGAGTTCAGTCAGGAGTAGTAAACAGGACTCCCTCTCTCTCTCCAACTTTATCAGTTTTTTTTTGAAAACTTTTCTCGAAAGAAAATCCCCAATCCTTCCGTTCTCTACGCTCATTAGAGATGAATCGCAGAGGTGATCCTAACCCTTTCGATCAAGAAGAAGAGGTCAATCCTTTTGCGGTAATACTCCCTTAGATCTCTCTCTTTTTTGGTTTTCGATTTCATCTACTAAAATCTTGTCTATTTTGCTACTTTTAGTAGTTTTTTTGTTCCTTAGATCTTGTTTTGTTTTTGCCGTGGGAAGAAAACATTTGTTGCCGATTCATGAACGAGATTAGGTTAGATTAGATTTGTTATGGCTAATCAGTATTTTGGGTTTTAAATGTAGGTTATGTTAGAACAGAATGTTGCAAACTCGACAGTGAACTTAGTTAATCTTGTTAATAAATCAGTGAAAATAATTGGTAATCAGTATTTTACGAGTTAGTAAACATCTCGAACGAGTTTTACTACCCAGTTAGGTTTTCTAGGGTAGATAAGAGTGAGAAAAGCCTATGTTTGGACTTTAGAAATGACTTGTTGCTCCTTTATCAAAATTGAAGCCAATAGGGCAAAGGGTTAGACCGTCCATCTCTGCTGGAAGGCCAATCATACGTAGTATTTATTGGCATGCAGAGTTCAATCAATTTAGTCAGTCTCAGTCTCCAGTCACTTGGAAAAGTGAGGATGCTGCTGAGCAATGAGGTTGGGCACTGGGCGGGTTTCTTTATACCCTGTCCCACCTGTTTGAAGTTTTGAACAAAAGGATTTTCAGTCTTTTGAAAATTAAAAAGTTATGATAATTCACCAGTATGGAAGTTATTGCAGAATGGACACAACTAACACTGAAGAGAATGGGTATATTCTCAGTCTCAGATACACACTCATAAATCCTCTCACTTGTCTAAAATAAAGAATGATACGGCACAATCAATAAAAAGTGTTCCCATTATTCTGTTATTAAATTCGATTATAGTGATTCTGTACATAGTTATTGTATTGAATGGCGGCAAGTTGGTTAATCCACGACATCTTTTCGGAAAAGGTTGCTAGCATACAGAAACTTTTTGGCATCAAGTGGTTCTCCAGCTTCTGCTTTAGTACGCAGAGGAGGGAAATAGTAGCATCACAGATTTAATATGCCCCCCCCCCCCCCCCCCTCAATGCCATTTTTCTTTTTTTACATTAGTTGGATTACCCAGTCATCGTAATTCCCCTCCCGGAGAGAAATTAGGTACAGATTGGTTCTTATTTTGGTGCAGCAACCAACTGTTTTTTTCTTTTATATATATATGAATGAACTATTAGTGTAGAGAATGATATACTCTTCCTCATATTTCTTGTCGGCGCTCTGATCTGATTTCGGACTTTCTAGAATTCTGCTGCACCTGCTTCAAAGTCACGTCTTGCATCATTGGTCCCTGAAGCACTAGGTTTTGGTCGAAAACATGATGCCAATGTGGATATACCACTGGATGCAATGAATGTAAGTATTTATATTCTTAGTTAAATAAACACAGTATCTTATAGCTACGCTTGGGACGTCAGTTTGTTTACCTAAAGGCATACTGTGAATGCCAAACAGGATTCTAAGGATAAAGAAAGGGAGCTTGCATCTTGGGAAGCAGATTTGAGAAGGAGAGAACAGGTAAACTTGAACACCTAAGCTGTTTATATGCTAGTCAACATGCTTAAAAGTATTTGTTGTTTCTTTTGACTTTTGAGAGTGTTGTGACTAGTTTTCACAATTTGCTTCTTTATTGCAGGACATCAAAAGAAGAGAAGATGCTGTTACCAGAGGCATGCTACAGACATGAACTAACCCAATGCTGTTTCTTATTTTTAATCTAAAGTTTCCTTTTCTTCTTCAATTTTTTAACGGGTTGAATTTGTTTCTGTCTTAATAATAAAGCTGGTGTCCCCTCAGATGATAGAAACTGGCCTCCGTTTTTTCCAGTTATTCATCATGATATAGCTAATGAAATACCGATCCATGCTCAAAGGTTGCAGTATCTGGCTTTTGCAAGTTGGTTAGGTATGTGATACCTGGGAGAATACTCTTTTTGAAAAGCTAGTTACTACTTTACTTTACTTTACATAATGACCATGAACATGAACACGTACACGGACACAAACACATTAAGGTGTTACTTGTTTGTTTCTGAGGGATGCCTGGTTCTTCACTTTTTGGAATATTCATTTCTAATAATACCGTTATATAAAGAAAATGTGAAAAACTCTATAGTTAGACGAGTTGGAGTCGTGATTTTCCAGAATGTGTAACTGATGAATTTATGTCACTGAGTCACCTTACATCGTGTCTTAAAAAATATACGAACCAAATAATTTTCATGCTTCTCTTAACAGTGTCTGGCAAAGTTGCAAGGATTTTTTTTTTTTTTTTTTTTTGCGGCCGACTAATATATTCTATTCCTATGTGGTGCATCATTATCCAGAATAAACACTGTTCATATTATTTTTGCAGGTATAGTTTTTTGTCTTGCATTCAATGTTATTGCTGTGACTGTCTGCTGGATTAGAGGGGGAGGTGAGCTTTTGCTTTTTAGACCTTATAAGTTGCTTGATTCAAAAAAAGATTATGTCACAGGATTCATTTAGTTAAGAGCTTCTTCTTAGATAAGGTTCACTAATTGCAGGCGTTAAAATATTTTTCCTTGCTATTATCTATGCTCTTCTTGGATGCCCTCTTTCATACGTGCTGTGGTACAGGCCACTCTATCGCGCGATGAGGTATGCTGTTGTATCATGAATCTCTTGAATTTCCAATGTACTTTCTTCTATTTCTTAGGGTATTTAGTATCTGCTGTTATTTAAGAAATGCCTTTTCCCTTACTCTGACTACATCCAACAAAGAAAAAAAACACTTTTTCAGATGAAGAGTTATGTTCTGTCAGATACATATAAACAAAAAATTTCTGTATCTCTTTGGATTACTATATGTAAGAAAGAGAACGGAAATCATATGAACTGCAGCTCATGATTGTAATACAAAGTCAAAGGAGTTGAGCAATGAAAAGATTTTGGGTTTTTGCCCCAAAATAACCATTAACCAGTTGCATTTCTCTCGTCTTAAAAAAGATTGCATTTCTAGCCTTCTATATCTCAAATTCTGACAATGAAAATTTGCTTAACCTAGTTTAACCAAAGGTTGCTCCTTCCTTTGGATTACTATTATGCACCATAACTCTTCTAAGGAGTCCAAAGCTCGCCACATTGCATTAGTAGTTAGGCATTTGAAGGCTTCATTCTGTGAAGTAATAACTTATGGAGTTTTCTCGAGGCTGCTGCCAAAAAAAAGTAGACCTAGACTTTCTCCAAAGCACCCATACTGGCAAATACGGTGGCTCAGCATGAGAAAGCTTTGAGGAATGTTTTTCTTTTTTGAGTCTGTAATTGTGTAATCTTGATTTCCTTAACTACTAGAGTTTAAACATACTAAATATGATTTATTGAACTTGCGGGATGATGATTTCTGATTTTCTGCTTCACAGGACAGATAGTGCCCTGAAATTTAGTTGGTTTTTCCTGTTTTACCTGGTAAGTTTTCTTAACCCTCGATTCAATTAATCCTTACATATACCTTTAGTGAATCTAATTTGTTGTACTGATTGCATTTTCCCGGTGCAGATGCACATTGGTTTTTGCATTGTTGCTGCTATTGCCCCTCCAATTGTTTTCCAGGGGAAATCTTTTACGTGAGTTTTGTACTTCGATATTTTTTGTGTCCCTCTCTAGATTTGTGAAGTAGGTTGAGTGGGGAAAAGCGGTTACCTATAGAGGTCATATGCTCCATTCCCGAAACTTAAAATTTATCTAAATCCGATTACATTTTAAGAGTATGGATTTCTTCGTAACTTTAACAACTCAAAGATGATTTTTTTATTCTTTTGTGATGCTAATTTATTCTTAATTTCAGGGGTATTCTTTCGGCGATATCCGTCTTCTCTGACCATGTGCTACCTGGGGTAAGTTGTATGACATGTTAATGTGCCAGTCTTAGTTTTCCTGCAAAGTTGTTTCTTTAAACTTTGCTGAGCCATTGACCTTCATTTCTGATGCTCCTTGCTTTATTTTTTGCTTGATAACTATCTGTTTCCTTTCTAATAACTTAACTTGTCTCTATTAATCTGTCTTTCTTGCAGATCTTCTATTTGGTTGGGTTTGGTTTTTTTTGCTTAGAAACACTTCTAAGCTTTTGGGTACTTCAGGTTAGTTCAAATTGTCATAATCACTTATGTTTGTATACATATTACCCCTGAGTCTTCTAGTGGATGCTTTCTGAATTTGAGTTCCGAAGTAATATGTGAATCTCATACTAAAGATTTTTTTTTTAAATCAGTGTAGTGTGTATTCTTATATAGATTCCTAAGTGAAGTTGTAGGAAGAAGCAGTAGTTTATAAAAAATCATTGCGCTGGATGGAACACTAGATTGACTTTTACGACCTTTTGCTTTTGTGCTCACACACTCTTAACCTAAATTAGATGGATTTCCACTCCAGGTGTAATTGTTAAAATTTGTCAAGTAAAAGTAATAAAAGTATAAAATCTGTTCTCTGTGTATAGCTCCTGATGAAGTTCAGGACCTTTAAAGAGTGGTTTCATCGACTGACATGTGTAGACCTACTCATCATAGCATCGTACTTTAAAGTAATAGGTTGGAGTTTACATTACATCTTCTTGAGCATTTCACACAATTTAAATTCTGACCAATCACATTGGGAGAGTCCTAGTCGAGTGTAAGAAATTGTTTGTCGTCAAACCATGTCTTTGCTTTCTGCCAGTCAAGATAGAGCAATTGCCAATCAAATTACAGCATGTGATTCAGTCAGATGAGCCGTGGAGAGACGCAAACACAGATTTTGCATATCTACTAACATCCTTTCAGTCTATAGCTTTGGATTTTGATATATATTTTTTTGTTTTCCTGTACAGAAAGTCTACATGTATTTCAGAGGTAATAAGTGAAGAATTCCGACGCTCTAATCAATATTCCAGTCGGTGTGTTCATGTTGCAAAAAGCTATCAGTATATTCTTTACTTTCTCTTTGAGACAAGTTATCTATTTCTTGTGATTATGAATGTATTTTGGGTGACAAGGCAGGGTTTTTTTTTTTTTTTTTTTGGGGTTCTGTAATAGGATGTTCGAATCTTGTTATAGAAGAATTGATAAATTAGGTTTATTTGGAATTAGGGCATGTTCAGTAAATTGTTGAACCGTAAATGTTTTTGAATCTCTTATTGTATTTGATGATATGGAATTTAATATTTATGTCTAGCTAGTTAACCACGTGAACTTACTATGGTTATAGCATGGTATAAGATTATTCACTGGATTTGAGTTCATTGTATTGCCAAAACATTACAGGCACCCATTCTTTCGTGTAGTTATAATATAGATCGACTGTGTATGTTGTTAATTGCCTCCTACTCCGAGTTTTCCAACTTCCAAGTTGGAAGGGACAACCACCAGGCAGGATTATTCAGCCCCATGGTTTCCTAGTGCATGAAACTGTCTCCAATGATCAGTGGCAGGGGTCAAGAACTTGAGTTGAGCTATTTTTAAGTTGTTTAAGTAGATGAATTTGCGGGAAGGGAAGGGAAGGCCAGTTTTTGACGTAAAACTCTAGATGACATGAAGTAGCTTATAAGCTATAGCCACTAAGCTTCATGAATTTTCAACGAGATATTGGACAAACCAAGCTGATTCACCTAGAGCACACAAATTTGATATTGGACATACCAAGCTGATTCACCTAGAGTACACAAATTTTGGTAACGTTCTTTTTCAATTTTGGCTGTATGTATGTATACATTGTGACATTGGGCTTAGAACATATACAACGTTCACTTTTAACTCCTCTCACAGGAAGCACACGTTTCTTATCACAAACAGCAGTATGGAACCGAATTCACAGAAGATACTTCGATGGGTCCCACGAAACTATCAACTGCTCTGCGCGTAGGTGTTTTACATCTCAGACTCATTCACTTGAATGAACTGAAATGAATATAAGAAGAAGAAGACACTCTCACCATCCTACTATAACACTATCCTTTCACTTCCCTCATCTCTAACTAACCATCCTTTATCTTCCACCTGTCAATCCGATATCCAAAATGAAAGAGAATCACCACCCATCCTCCCCATCTGTTATGTGGTCATCAAAAACATCACCCTAATCAACAACCATTAAAAAAAAAAAAAAAAAAAAAATCATATCGCAATTTTCAGTCAATTATACAAAGTTACAAATTTTTACTTACTGGCCTCTCTCCCTACTCATCTCCATATCACTTCCACTTTTGTCATAAGCTAGGCGGTATAATGGAGTAACTAATAAATTCAACCTGAAAGAGAAAACGTTGAATAATAAAAATAAACAAAAACATCACCATTTCTGAACTTTTTTTGTTTTGTTTTTTTATCTCCTCTCAAAACTACTTTTAGTGTCTGTTTTTCTTTCTACAAATTAAAACATAAATGTATACCCCCACTGAGAAGTGAAACCAGAATTCAGAAAATATATCAGAATTCTCTTCTCTAAAGAGACTTTCAAAGTTCCACCAAAATGGCAATCTGTACTGTTTATACAACTCAGTCTTTGAACACAATATCAACACCAACAACAGCAAAAACCAACCTTGGTTTTCATCAAAAACAAGTATTTTTCTTCACCAAGAAATCATCATTATCAACCAGAAGAAATTCTTACTTCTCATGTTCAGCTGGAGATTCAAAAACAATTGTGATAGGATTGGCAGCTGATTCAGGATGTGGTAAAAGTACTTTTATGAGAAGATTAACAAGTGTATTTGGTGGTGCCGCAGAACCACCAAGGGGTGGCAACCCAGATTCAAATACTTTGATTAGTGACACAACAACCGTCATATGTTTAGATGATTATCATTCACTTGATAGAACCGGAAGAAAGGAAAAGGGTGTTACTGCTCTTGACCCAAGAGCTAATGATTTTGACCTAATGTATGAGCAAGTTAAAGCTCTTAAAAACGGTATTGCTGTTGAGAAACCTATCTACAATCATGTATCTGGTCTTTTAGATCCTCCGGAACTTATCCAGCCTCCTAAGATTCTTGTCATCGAAGGTCTTCACCCAATGTGAGTACCAATTCATTTATTTTTCCTACTTAGATTCATGCATGCACTGCACTACTGATGCTTGTTTCTTTCTTCTTCGCCGTTTTTTTTCTTCTGGCTTCCAGTTTATTAAGGGTTTTGAAGCAACTAAATTTTATAAGGAGGCTTTTTTTTGATCGGCTTTTATAAGGAGGCTTTATTGAATATTCTATGGAAATTTGCAGAAATTCAGTCTTCTAATCTCTTTATAGTATTTTTCTTATCTTATTTAGAAGGTTTTAAATTTATCTGATGTTTTCAGTTTAGTTTATTTGTAGTTTGTTTTGAAAGGTTGGAGAGAAAGATAATAACGTCAGAGTTTGTAGTATGATTGATAGCTGCTTGTCCATTCATTTCATTATCTAGCTTAATTTACACCCCAGTAACACGCCTATGTTATAATGGAAATAAGCAATAAGCTTTTGTAGGTACAGGGTTCAATCCAGTGCATCTCCATTCTTATTTATTTTGGTGAAAAGATGCAAATGAATGCGTTGAGTTTACATTTATTTTGATGATTTAGCAAATCAGTCACTAATTTTATGAAAATAATAATCTTAATCAGGTACGACTCTCGGGTTAGAGACCTCCTCGACTTCAGTATCTACTTGGACATTAGTAACGAAGTCAAGTTTGCATGGAAAATTCAGGTAAAAAAGATGGAATACTGTTATCGACAGTTTTCTATGACTGTCCTTCATGCTAGATACTATTATGATAAGCTTCAGTCTCTGATTATCATTCCTATACGTTGCAGAGGGATATGGCCGAACGTGGTCACAGTCTTGAAAGTATTAAAGCTAGTATTGAAGCCCGAAAGCCTGATTTTGATGCTTACATTGGTAATATTATTGTGAACCACAAAAAGAAAGCATTAATAATGAAATGTGTCTATGGACATTATACAAAAGATTTGCATGCACAAGAGAGACATAGACTCTCGTGTGACACCGAGGAATTGTCCGTATCTTTGGCTCGGTACTTGAGCTACTAATGAGAACAAAGAATATCCCACAAAGAATATTGCCCAAGAAACCAATCTTTATAACTGGAAACTGTATGAAATTTTAATTTGACTGCTTGCATTTCTAAGCCTTCAATATTTTGGGTTTACAGATCCACAAAAGCAATATGCAGATGCAGTTATAGAAGTTTTACCAACAACATTGATTCCAGATGACAACGAAGGAAAAGTTTTGAGGGTTAGATTGATCATGAAAGAAGGTGTAAAATATTTCAGTCCAGTTTACTTGTTCGACGAAGGTTCCACCATTTCATGGATTCCTTGTGGAAGGAAACTCACTTGTTCATACCCAGGCATCAAGTTCAACTATGGTCCCGACTCTTACTTCGACAATGAGGTAAACATTTCTACAGACTTTCTCACGCCAAATCCAATACATATGAAAGCTCTCGTATTGTCTGGTGACTCAATTTCCTCTATAGGTAGACCCTGGTAGCCAGGTTGTGGCATTACAGGGAAGAGTCTAGACCAAAACCCAAGCATTGGTATCGTAGTTATGGTTGTTGATAACACTTCAAGACCTCAACTTCTAAAATTTAATGAATAAATGAGAAAAGAGTGAGTTTGCAAGTGCATTTGCCTCATATAAGTCTCTTAGGTTCACTGCATTTGAAGCGTCCACACTTTCAGACAGATGTCAGCTTCCTCTGTCGCCGTTGTTACTGAACTGGACCAACTGGTGCAATAGCGAACTTAGTTAGAGGTGTCCGGATAGGTGGGTTTGAGATTTCCCCATCGCATCATATTTCCAAAATGTGATCAGCTTTGTTAGGTACTGGATTGAGGTATCCAGCGCATCATCGAGTAGATATGTTGTCTTTCTCTTGATATGCTAAAAGAACCATGCATCTCCTCTTGCAGGTGTCTGTGTTGGAAATGGATGGACAATTTGACAGATTAGACGAACTGATTTACGTGGAGAGTCATCTTAGCAACATCTCTACCAAGTTCTACGGAGAAGTTACCCAACAGATGTTGAAGCACGCAGATTTCCCCGGTAGTAACAATGGAACTGGTCTCTTCCAAACCATGGTTGGATTGAAGATCAGAGATCTTTATGAACAGATTTTGGCAAGCAAAGTTGGAGCTTTGGAAGCAAGCAAAGCTTGATAGCGGAAATACTTGATCGGAATCACTTCAAATTACCAATTATTCTACGAAGTTTTCATCATTGTGGAGTTTTTTAGGCTTTCTACTTTCAACTCATAAGATTTAAGAACACTCTTATATGTAATTCATGTTGTAATACTATCATGTGGAGATTTGTAATATAGTGAAGACACAAGGGAGATGAAATGCAGTTTAAAAAGATCAAAATAATTGGAACTTTTTATAAAGTCAGCTACTTTGTATCGATCCTCATTCGGGACAAAAGCTTTTCCTTCCATCATTTTTATGTCTGCTTTCATTTATATGAACTACCTCTAGTGTTAGTTCCAACTAAATGAGATCATTATATCTTACTTTCAGGGGTTGATAAATAATACAGATGTAGTAATTTGCAGGAGGTACAGTTCAGATTTATACGCCCATCTGAGCGAACTCCTCACAGAATACAGTCATATAAATGATCCACAAAGCACGGATATAGGGAATCCTTTCACGACATTTAAATAGGCAAATTCAGCAAGTGATTCTGAATTGTATAACCTTAGAGCCAATCATACTCAGATGAGAACTAAATTTGAAACAGCCATCATTGCTAACCTTGACATGATCCACATAAATTTTCATGGTACCTAAGATATCCAGAAGTTCAAAGAAATAGACATGGACAAATCGTACTTGTTATGTCACAAAAGAAAACGACCCTTTAGCTCAAGCTAGAACGCAACTTTATAGCTCATTCAAATCTGTACACAATGCAATCTGACCAATCAATAAATGAGGGAGCAGTAGCAATATTTATCTTCAAATAGATTAACAACCAAGTTCCAGATCCATTAAAACTCCATTAAATTCTTGGGTTACAACAACATGCCATTTTTACACCATCAGTTCTGAAATGTCTCTAATTCATAGATGAAAGGAAAGAAAAACACATTCTGTTTGAAGATACGGAAACACAACTTTTTTACGCATGCCAATAAGTTAAATATCAATACTACTACGAATCTACGATTCTAATATATGAATTACTTGATTGTAACAAATTTATTAGTACCGTGTTTTGCCCAATGATCCTTCAGATCAATTGCATGAGAGAGATCATACCCTTCAACTGTTAGTCTTTGCAAGAGCTTACCGTAAGCCCCATTACTCATTTTCCTGCCAGCTAAACGAGAGCCAGGTCTCGTAGTACTCATTGGTAGAGGATATTCGGATAAATTCGTAGTGCAACATGAAGATTGCCACCCACCAGCACCCCATCTGTAACATTGACGAGGCATACCAGTACATGAACAAACAGGGGAAGGTACCTGAGAAAAATCCATTGCAGATCCATCAATAATGATATCGAGATTCTTCTTCTCACGAATTGCAGTGGAAATCGAGTTTCCCTTCTTCTTCGTGGATGCTGCAGATTTCTTCTTTGGTTCCTTTGTTTTCAAAACCTTAGCAACTTTTTCAGATTTCTTCGCTGAACTCTGCTTTTTAGTCTTTGAGGATTTAGTTCCGAATTCATCGTCTTGGATTGGGTCGTCTATTGGCATACCCAAGCTAGTTGGAATAACAGGAAGACCAGTTTCAGTGTTTATATGAGTAGTAAGAATTGGAGTTTGACTGGCTTTTGTTGGAGGGAGGAAACTTCTTTGATGAACCCAACAATGATTGGCATAATCCACAGCATTTAGGTCTGTTTCAGATTCAGAAATCATAGAATGTATGTTCGGATACATACCCATTTTCAAAAAAGCAGCCTGATGATGTTGATGTTGCTGTTCCTGTGGATGTAGATGAGGAAGTGTTTGTGGATGTGGATGTGGATGTGGATGCGGATGTTGCTGTAGATGTTGGTGTTGATGTTGATGTTGGAGTTGATGTTGTTGATGTTGATGTTGTTGGTGCTGGTGCTGGTGCTGGTGCTGGTGCTGGTGCTGGTGCTGGTGCTGGTGTTGGTGATGTTGGTGGTGTTGGTGTTGGTGATAATGGTGCGCGTGGGGTTGATGCTCGGTATTAGTACTACTAGATACTGGAATTCCTGAAACAGGTTTCAGAACTGCATGATCTGTAACTTTTTGCTTCGAAAAATCCCAATTACGAATACTTAGTCCAACTTTCTCCTCCATGTAAGCTGATAAGGCTAAAAAACCCTTGAACAAATTTCTTGATCAGTTTGAATAGATTGAACCCATATAGTTGAGGTACTGCATTTCATATTCAACAATGGAACATAACAATCAGAGATGGTACACACACATTCATTCATCCATAAGTACTACTACAGTTTATCCATGGTTGAAAAACCCTAATCTGGAGACAAGCAGACACATTTCCCAAAGTAAGAATTCACAACCAAAGACGAATGCGATCCAAGAATAGAAAATCCCACTTCAGATTGAAGTTACTGAAGCGACATAATATCAACATAAACATAACCGGAAAATTCAACATAAGAATTGCAAGCAGAATCACTAAAATCAGCACCACTTGGATCATATTCTAAGCCCGTCAAAATCCTAAATTTTAGAAGCAGAACAACAATGTTCCTGAAAATAAACCCTAGAAATAGCATCAGCAACACAAAGAGTTAGAGAAAAATCAAAAACATGAGCAACAAAATCCACCGAGATATCAACAAGATCATGCCGTAAATAAATCCTACAACCGAGTTTATACACTGAACAACATAAAAATTTACCAGTCAAGCTAAGAACCCTGAAATTCAAAGCAGAAATGTAGTAAATCAACCTAAAAACCTAACCTAAAACCTCAAAGGGTCAAACTCAAAAGTAGAAAACCCAATAACAACCGCATAAGAAACTGAGTTGATAAACAAAACGCAAGGAAAACCAACCTTACAGACCATTTATAGCTCATAGATTCTACCTAAAAACCCTTAGATTTACACAATAAAAACTAACAATTTCAAGAAAATAAAAAAAACCCAGGAATTAAAATTACGAAAATAAGCAAAGCAAGCAAACAAATATATGTATTAAGAATCTTTGTAGTCATGAAGTAACTATTCTGTGAGAAAGAGGCTTACGAGTAAACAAAAAGGAAAAAGATCTGATATAAGAAGGAGCCCTCTGTTGGTGACTTGGTGTTGTTGTTGTAGCTTTGATCTTCTTCAATGGAAAGGAAAGACTTTTGTTTTTCTTTCGATGTTGTTGTTTTTCGTTCTTTTTTGTGTTGGGTATGAGATGGATTGGTTCAGGAAAAAAAGAAGTCCTGTTGTTCTTCTTCTTTCTAATGTATGTATTCCTCCAATTCCAAGTATAGAGAGAGAGAGGGAGAAACAAGTCTTTTCTTCTGTCTGCTGTTTTTATCCCATGAATTTCATTGTTGATGTGTGTGTCAGAGCTCTGTGCTCTATGGTGGGAACTACTTTCTTTGATATCTGATATATCTCCGATTCTTTTTTAGATTCTTGTGTTAAGTAATGCCTATCCACCTGACTAAGGGGATAACACAGGGACAAGGCCACATTTTCGTAAAGGTTGATTTTTTTTTTGATTTTTTTTTAATTTGTTCTTTTTGGATGTCCAACTTGGCAGACGGCCCTTTGGTACGATAATAAAATTGTTGGACGATGATACCAATGTTCAAATGTCAATCAATTTCAATCAACAACCAAAGGTTGGATTTACCAATTGATTGAACTACGCACAACCTGTGATATTTCAATTATATAAACAAATATAATGCGGAAAAGAAATAACACAGACACCAGAAGTTTTGTTAACGACGAAACAGCAAATGCATAAAAAACCCGGGACCTAGTCCAGATTTGAACACCACACTGTATTAAGCCGCTACAGACTCTGACCTACTACAAGTTAACTTCGGACTGGAATGTAGTTGAGCCCTAACCAATCTCATACTGATTAAGGTACAGTCGCATTCCTTACGTCTCTGAATCCCAGCAGGACTCTACGCACTTGATTCCCTTAGCCGATCTCACCCACAACTAAGAGTTGCTACGACCCAAAGTCGAAGACTTGATAAACAAATCCGTCTCCCACATAAAAGTCTATTCTGATAGATAAATTTGTCTCCCACAGAAATACCTACGAAGTTTTTGTTCCATCTTTTGATAAATCAAGGTGAACAGGAACCTTGATAATCTGGTATTATATTCCCGAAGAACAGCCTAGAAATATCAACCACCTCACAATAACTTAACTATATGGTAGTAGAACAAGTTATTGTGGAATCACAAAGAATGAGATGAAGAGCTTTGTGATTACTTTTTATATCTTACCTATCGGAGATAAATCTCGAGCAAATCTTAGAGAAGATAGTACTCAATACGATAGAACAAGTAAGATCAGAACACACAACTACAGAGAAAATAGTTGGGTCTGGCTTCAGAATCCCAATGAAGTCTTTAAGTCGTTAACCTATAATGGTTTTAGGAAAAACCTAGGTTAAAGGAGAATCGACTCTAATCGCAACTAGTATCACACAGGAGGTGTGGGGATTAGGTTTCCCAGTTGCTAGAGTTCTCTGTTACATAGTCTTCTACTCAGGGTTTGATAACTTTGTAACAAAGCAATCAATATTCACCGTTGGATGAAACCTGATTTAAGATTCAAGCTAATATCTTTCCACCGTTAGATGGTCTTAGTTTGTTACACACAAATGAAATATACTTTCATTTAGATATGGGTAACTGTAGCTAAACGTGTATATTGAGTTGGCTTAATAACAGTTAACCGAAGTTAGCCATATGAACACTTTTGTGTTAACCATGTTCATCTTAACACTTCTATATCAAATGAATCTAATTATGTTAATCATAGAGTTGTTCAATTGTTTATATTCTCATAAAAGTATACAAGACACAATTAAAGCAAAATCGGATTGATTCAAAAGAATCAGTTCATGAACATTTTAGCCACGGTTTGCAAAGATTTCATACCTTAATATATAAATGTATTTGTTCATGAGTATGAAAACATACTTAGCCGGTTTTAGAACTTAACCACATAAGTTTGCAAACGGGTACGCAAACTTAAGTTCCGGACTTGATCCTTTCCCACAGCTCGCAAACGGGTATGCATACTGTTGTTCCGGACCGAACTCAGGTGAATAAGTTTGCAAACGGGTACACAAACTTAGTTCCCGGACTTTGACAGTTAAAACCGTTCGCATACGGGTATGCATACTTGGTTCCCGTACCTGAATTACTTTTACAACAGTTTGCATACGGGTATGTATACTGTACTATATCCAGACAATGATTAATTATTCTAAACTCCCATTTCAATCATTGAAACATTCTTAGAAGACGACAATAGCTATCTCATACAAACTATTAGCTTATAAGCAATTTTCAAGTGATCGAATGATCAATACGAAACATTCTGAGTCCACATCAAATGAATGTCTCACACAAATCATGTAAGATGTTACCAGGTGATTTTCACATGATCATCTTTTGACTTTCGTCAAGAATAATCATGAACGTAGTTAAAGCAAAAAGCTTTCCAACACATATTTTGATAAAGATATAAGCGAGTTAAACCCAGCTCGAAATATCAAATGAAGTCTATATAGCTATATGACTTTGTCTCAATAGGAGTTAAAATAGAATAGACTTCTGAGTGATAGATGAGTTCAAGTCTCCACATACATTTTGTTGATGAAGTTCCACAATCTCCTCTTAGTAGTTCTTCGTCTTCAATCGATGAACGCCATGAAGTCTAAAGCTCAACTATACATTTTATCCTAATCCGAGACATAGCTATAAGTATACTAGAAATCAAGACTTATAGTTTTGACAACTAAACTTGACAAACAAGCTTGAGATAGCAACGCTTGCGAGTTCAACCGAGCAGTGCTCTAACAGAAATCAAGATATGGTTTTGACAACTAAATTTTACAACAAGCTTGGGATTGCAACACTTGTGAGTTCGTCCGAGCAATGCTCTAACAATCTCCTCCTTTGTCAATTTTAGTGACCAAAATATCAATACATGTGGATTAAAAAATAAAGCTTTAAAACTCCTGAATCCATCATGCTTGATTTCCTTGGTTCTTCAACTCCTTGAATTTTTCGTTACTTTAAGTTGCAATGATTCTGAACGTGTTCAACTCATCATCGTTGTTGTTAAAGATCCATAGCGATAACAACTTTGAAAGTAGATATTCTCAATCGTCGTTATACAGAAACATAGTATTATTATCTTCTATGCTTACATCTTTTGCAAAATAGGTGAAACCTATAGATATTGATTCACTACCCCTTACATAATGATCGGTAAACCATATGTATGTAGTGCGAAACTACTAATTAGTTCTCCCCCTTTTTGTCAATAAAAATTGGCAAAGGTACGAAAATTACGGGATCGTAATGAATTCAATCAAAAGATATTTCAAGACTGAAAATACAAGGGTACCCAAGAACATTATAATCTTTTAAATATCAACTTATAAGTCCTATACCAAGTGTGATCATCTTTGGACAAAGTCCATACAATACGATAACTTGATATTCACTTGATAATAGTTACGGTCTGAAACCGATTTATTATAGGATCTGAAAACGCGGGGGGTACCAAAATACACCACAAACTCTTTTGTAGGCAATCTGTATGGACAAACTTAATACAATTATGAGAGTTCAACTTAATGAATATCAATCAAGGAATAGTATTCAGAGTTATATATATTTCTCTCACAATCAGAAAGTTTACAGAGACTAATCTGTGAACCTGATTTACGTGTGTGAGTACTTGGGGGATTCCAAAGATCAATTTCCCAAGTAATTAATCAAATCGTATCCAACAAACAAGGTTGGACGTATCTACTATGATTGATTAACGCACAACATGTGATATTTCAATTATAAAGATAAACAATACAATGCGGAAAAGAAATAACATATACACCAGAAATTTTGTTAACGAGGAAACAACAAATGTAGAAAAACCCTGGGACCTAGTCCAGTTTTGAATACTCTCATAATTAAGCCTCTATACAAAATATAATGCCAACTTAGTATAGTTGAGACCAAGTAAACTACTCCTAGCTACTTAGTTTCCTCAGTATCCATGTGTCTTCGACTTCTAGAGTCACGCACATGAATCACCACTCCTTTAAATCGTATTCCAAACAGTAAAGGAATAAAAATGTTTGATAACCACTCTATTCAATCTTTGTCGAAAGATATCTTAAGTTGTCAGCAAAGGCTCTTCCGTTTAAACTAATAAACTCCTTTGTTAGGTAAGATCAATCCGAATCAGTAACTTAGATTCAGATTCACAATTATCAGATTCGGATATTCAAAAATACAACCAAATCATAGTTGCCGATCAATACGACTTTCTGATTAGATAAATTTAATCTAAGTCGGATCCTAGACGATAAAGATGTGTGCACAAATTCACAAGATACGAAAACTAATAAGAAAATCTTCTTTGTCTTCAAATAGTTAATTGCCTTCTCAAGAACCTGCACAACACAAACTTGAATCCTCTTGTGATCAATCATATACAGAACGAAATCTGTTAACAACGGATTATTACAAGATGTCTTAGATCCGAAAATGGTTCTAAATATCCCATTGATACTTTGATCTAGTTTGAGTGACCCTTATGTCAGAAGAGAAGGCTCTCAAGAATAATCAAACTAGGTGCAATCAAAGTTTCAACAACCGTTAGTCAATCAAATCAATAATCGAAAACAAAAATAACAACGCAATTATCTAGTTTCCCACCAACGGTACTTATAGAGCTTATTGATCCCGCATAAGTCTTTAAACGAGAGGTTGTAAGAGATTTCGCCTAATAAGGGTACTTTCCTCTCCGGATAGACAACTCCACCAGAAAAAACACGAATGAAGTTTGCCTTGCTCTTAGGATAGTTTGAAAGAAAGTCAAACTCAAGTATTTATAGACCAAGGTTGTCTGGACAACAAGGAAACTCCAAAACCGAAAATATTCTCAGGATATGCAATAAAGTACCTAATTTCGGTTTTCCTATCCCCAATTAAGTGTCAAACAATATTTCCGAAATATCTCTTAAAAAACTTCAATTATTAGTTTTGCACATTAACTAATAAACCTTTTCCAGATGATATGCTTTAATTGCTGGTAATTAAAACATATATTATGAAAATCATAATTAAATGCTTTTCAATATTTCAGTATAGGATCACCTTGAACATCAAGGAATATCTTTGAACAATAATGATAAGAGTTATGTAATGTTAGAGCATAGCTCGATTGAACCCACCAAATGTTGGTATGTCAAGTTTGGTTGTCATATTTGTTAGAGCACTGCTTGGTCAAACTCGCAAGCGTTGATATCTCAAGCTTGTTTGTCAAGTTTAGTTGATCAAAACTATATACTTGATTTATAGTCTACTTATAGCTATGTCTCAGATTAGGATATGAGTGTGCAATTGAGCTTTATACTTCATGGTGTTCACCAATTGAAGTAGAAGATCTACTAAAGAGCTTGGAGGAACTTCATCGACAAAAGGTATGTGGAGACTAAAACTTATCTATCACTCATAAGTCTATTCTATTCTATCTTCTAATAAGACTAAATTGTATAGCTATATAGACTTTTACATTATACACATTTGATATTTCGAGCTGAGTTTATCTCGCTTATCTATTTCTCGAAATATGTGTTGGAAGCTTTTAGCTTTAGCTAAGTTTTGACGAGTTTAGTTGGAGACAATTTATTTGTTGGAAACTAAATATTAAGTCAAATGATGATCATGTGAAAATTACCTTGAAACATCTTATATGATTTGTGTGAGACAATCATTTGATGTCGACTTGGGAAGTATCGTTTTGATCGATTAATCACTTGAAAATTACTTGAAAGCTAGTGGTATGTGTGAGATTACCATTGTTGTCTTCCAAGGATGTTTCAATGATTGAGTTTTAGAACTACCATGTCTGGATATAATACAGGTTGTATACTTTGTATACTAACCGTGCAAGTCTAGTTCAGGTCCGAAACTATTGTTCGCGAACTCTGTTTGCGAACAGGTTTAACTGTGAAAAGGTTCGGAGCTTGTGTTCGCATACCATATTTGTGAACGGGCTATATAAGGCCAAGTCCGGAACTCCTGTTCACGTACGTTGTTTGCGAACGGCTGGACAAAGCCAAAGTCCGGAACTCTTGTTCGCATACTCAGTTTGCGAACAGAGCGGTAATATTCTAAAATCGGTAAAGTGTGATTTTCATACTCATGAACTCAGGATTCGTTTGCGAACTAAAGTCCCTGGAACTTTAATGTATTAAGGTATGTGAACTAATTTTACAAACTGTGGCATTATGTTCATGAATTGGTTCTTGTATAAGTACTTTGTACAATTACAAACCAAACCGATTTTGCTTCAAATGGTTCATATACATATTCCTATAAGATGATGAACATTAGTAAAACTCTCTTGATACACATTTAGATTCATTTGATTACCTATCATGATTTATTGAACATCATATTTGATCTAGAAGTGTTAGATGAATATGGCTAAGTTATAAGTGTTAATATGGCTAATTTCAGTTAACTATTATTGAGCCAACAAGGTATACACGTTTGGGTACGGTTCATCCATATCTAAATATAAGTATATTTAATTTGTGTGTATCAAGCTAATACCATCTAAAGATAGAGATTGATTGCTTAATTTCTAAGCATACTTAGCTTGAATCTTCAATCAGGAGTTCATCTAACGGTGAATATTGAATGCTTTGTTACTAAGCTATCTTAGCTTTGATTGTAAGCAACCCTGATTTTAAAGACTATATAAGGGAGAACTCTAGCATCTGGGAAACCTAATCCCGATACTCTCGTGTGTCCTAGTTGCAAACTAAAGTCGATTCTCCTTTAACCTAGCTTTTCCAAAACCATTATTTGGTTAACGACTTAAAGACTTCATTTGGGATTCGTGAAGCCAGATCCAACTGTTTTCTCTGTAGTTGCATATTCTGATCTTACTTGTTATATCGTATTGAGTTTTATCTTCTCTAATATTTCCTCGAGATTTATCTCCGATAGGTAAGATATAAAAAGTAATCACGACAGTTCTTCGTCTCAGACTCTTGTGATTCCGCAATAACTTCTTATGTTAATCAGTTAGGTTATTGTGAGGTGACTAATATTTTTAGGCTACTCTTCGAGAGTATAAAACCGTATTATTAGTTGAGTTTCCTGTTCACCTTGATTTATCTTAAGAAGAAAATAAAACCAATAATAGACATATATGTGGGAGACAAATTTGTTTATAAGTCTTCGACTTTGGTTCGTACCAACTCTTAGTTGTAGGTGAGATCAGCTAAGGGAATCAAGTGCGCAGAATCCGGCGTGGTTCTAGAGGCGTAAGGAACGCGACTGTACCTTAATCGGTGTGAGACTTGGTTAGGGATCAACTACATTCCAGTCTGAAGTTAACTTGTAGTAGGCTAGAGTCTGTTGCGGCTTAATACAGCGTGGTGTTCAAATATGGACTAGGTCCCGGGGGTTTTCTGCATTTGCGGTTTCCTTGTTAACAAAATTTCTGGTGTTTGTGTAATTTCTTTTCCGCATTATATTTGTTTATATAATTGAAATATCATAGGTTATGCGTAGTTCAATCACAATTGATAAATCCGACCTTGTTTGTTGTATATAACTTGATTGACACTTGGGCATTGGTCTTTGGTACCGTCCAAGTTATTCCCACATCAATCAGGCTCACGGATTTCTATCTATTCGATTTGCAGATTGTATTGAGAAAGAGATAAAGCTCTTTGATATATTTATTGAGACTCTCACTTTTAAGTTGGTGCTCGCGGAATTATATTGGGGTTTTGTCCATACAGATTTCCGAATGAATAATTGGGTGTGGTTGTTATACCCCTGCTTTTTCAATTGGTATCAGAGCAGGCAAACACGCTAAGACCTCATAAGTCTGTGTTTGTAGCAATCTGACTCTATGGACAGAAGTGTTATCTCTATAAACGTACCGCTATTCTTCGATGGCTCGAATTACTTATGGTGGAAAATAACTATGCGTGCCTTTCTTCAAGGGCAAGATTTTCAATCATTGTGTTCGTATTTTTAATGTCTATAATCCTACATTAGTTACAGTAGACGGTGTAACTATTGCAAAGGATATTGGTGATTATGATGATGTTGAGATTCTTGCTGCAAAACAAAATTATGACGGATTAAATGCTATTATCCATGCCATTACCCCAGATCTTCAGCACCATGTGACTACATGCACTCGGTCTAAAGATGCTTGGGATATCTTATCAACCGTATTTGAAGGGAATTCCTATGAGAAAGAAGCTATGCTTCAAAACCTAAATTCTGATTAGGAAAACCTTCGTATGGCTGATGAAGATTCATTCTATTAGTTTATTCACAAAGTGTCTGAAATTGTTAATGCATCTTTTGCGTTGGGTAAGACTATTCCTGAAAAGGACATTGTGATGATTTTTTTTAGATCTCTACCAGCTAGATACGATTCTAAGAAACATGCCATCATAGAGGGAACTAACCTTGAAACACTTTCCAGAAACTCACTTGTTGAAAAGTTAAAACTGATTGATCATGTTAGAGCATAGCTCGGTTGAACCCACCAAGCGTTGGTATGTCAAGTTTGGTTGTCATATTTTAGTGAATCAAAACTAATTTAAAGAGTCGCTTGATTATTTACTAGAGTCAACTTCGTATAGGTTAGCTAGAAAGTTACTAGGATATGAGACTTACAAGTATTAAGTGAAGACTTGAAAAATGTGAAGAAGTTAAGAACTACAACGATGACATCATCCTTCCACTTGAGGTTAGTAATATTTGACTTGAACTGTTTCATTCCTAACGTATCTTTCAAGTCGTGTATATTGAAAACATAACTGCGAAGCTGTGAATGATTATACCCTAGTTAGACATAGTATTAAGGAATTACAATACAAAGTATAACGTCTATCTTTTGAACTTCGTATATAAGATATCGACATAATCGTATGAATGCTATTGTGATTATGTATGGGTATGGGTGAAGATTTTGTCCTAGGAAACAATGTTTTTACATTCGTTTAAAGGAAGTACAATTCATAAACTTGTGTTATGAATCGAAAGGGAAATCGCTAGGCTTATTGGTATTGTTATTTATTGCAAATATTTGGATTACCAATATGTGTGTTTAGTATAACCGCTCATAACTTGTTTATGTATCTTGGTAAAACTATTCACAAGGCTTGACTTTTGTATTGGTATGACTTTTATTAGTGAAACCGATCTTAAGTAATCACCTGAGATGGTATGATCGATTTACTATAATTGGTATGACCAACTCTAGACATTGGGGAACAGATCCTAGTAAGAGGTGCAACCGATCACAAGTATGGGAATCGATCCTTGTAAGAGGTGAACAAAATTTTAGAGATTGGTAACCAATCCTATGACTTGTGCAGCCGAATACAAGTTAGATACCATATATATGTGGTAACCGATCCTAGTACCTAGTCAACCAATTTTTGGAAAGCTAGTGTGACTGATCCTAGTACCCACATGGAGGTAGAACCGAAATTTGTTTTGGTAGAACCATTTAAACCCATGATTGGTGATTTAATAGGATAATCAATCACGTAGTTCTTGGAAGTCAGATGAACCAATTCTAAACTTGTTTGGAAGTGTGGCAAATCGGTTCCAAGATTGTAAATATGAAAAAGGAATTACAAAGTAAAGATGTCGACATACTTTGAACATGTGCAGTAACTCTTATCTTTTATTGGTCAAAGATATTCCTTAATAGCTAAAGGAGAATCCCGGATCGAAATAAATTGAGAATCTTTTAATTAAGGTTTTTAGTTTTACATGCTTTTAATTTATAACAATTAAAATGCATATCTTTAGAAAATAAAAATTAGTAATGTGCATTTACTAGTTGGAGATTTTCTACTGAGATTTCGGTCAATATTTGGACAGTGCATTTTCGGGAATTATGAAAACCGTTTTTGCCCTTATTGCATATCTTTGAGAATATTCAGTTTTAGAAATTCCTTGGTGTCCAAACTTCCTAGGTCTATAAATATTGAAGTTCGCATTTCAAGCAAACTAATCCTCAGAGCCAGCCAAACTACCTAGTTGTGTTGTTACTGGTGGAGCCGTCTATTCGGAGAGGAAAGTACCCTAATTAGGCGAAATCTCTAACGAACGCTCGTTTTAAAGACTTCTTTGGGATTGGGAATCTCTACGAGTACCGTTGGTGGGAAACTAGATAATTGCAGTTTATTATTAGTTTTCGATTGATTTGATTGACTAACGGTTGTTGAACTTTGATTTCACCTAGTTTGTTTATGCTTGAGAATATTCTCTTCTGATATAAGATTCACTCAAACTAGATCGAAGTTTCGACGAGGATCTTTAGACTGTTTGTAGATCTAAAGACGTCTTGTGATAATCCATTGTTAACAGACTCCGTTCTGTGTGTGATTGATCACAAGAGATTCAAGTTGATTGTGTGCAGGTGTTTATTGAAGATCTAAGAAGATTTTAAGACGAAGAAGATTTCTGATTTGGGTTCATAATCTTTGGTGTACATAAAACTTGATCAGCTGGGGATCTTACTATAATCGGTTTATCTTTGTGATAATCTATATTGATTAGTTGAGTAGATCGACATCAATACGTTTCTTTGTGATTCGAAGTATTGATTGCAAAATCTTGACAATTACTTTTGTAGTTGTTATTGGATAGATCTAAGAACCTGACAGAGGAGTTTATTGGGATAAACGGAAGAGCCTTTTGTCAAACTCATATCACTTGATTGAAAAGAGTTGTTACCGAACAAATTTCTTATTCCTTTACTGTTTGGAATACAAACCAAAGGAATTGTTCCAAGTGCGTGACTTATTGCAAGTTGGAGGCGCAGGGATACAGACGTAACTAGGTGAACTATAAGTTTAGTTGCCTAGTTTCAACTATACGAAGTTGGTTTAGATTTTGTATAGCGGCTTAATCCTGAGAGTATTCTATTGTGTTTGGTTAAGTCCGAACCTATTATCAGGTAAACATACTTCTTTGTTGTATTGTCTCGATCTTGTATCCATAGTCAATCACACAAGTTATCTTGTTGTCGTATTGTCTCGATCTCGTATCCATAGACGATCACATGAAGTGTGAACCGATTAGTTGTATTGTCTCGACTCAGTCCATAGACAATCACTTTCGGAGAAAGGACTTATAGGTGGAAAAGTTTTAGATTGAGGTATATTTGGGTACCCTCGTCTTTTCAGATCATGATCAGAATACAGTCAGAACATCTGCGTTCAACGCTGTACTCAATATAAGTGAATCTTTTAACTTGTCTTAGGCTGATGAATGTTGCACTGATCCTGATAATCCAAATTGATCTCTGATTACACAAAAGATCAAAGATATTGTGTAGAGAAGCAAAAGATCTGAGAAACGGTGTTCTCTCTTTGAGGCTTCAGATGATTCAACACAAGAAGTAAAATCTAGTCAGTTGGTCAATAATACACATACTTCTGAAGTTTGCACAAGAAATTCTGCTTCTTCGGCATAAACTTATATTAACTCATATTCTTATTCAGAATACGGGTCTGACACTGAGATTTTGGAATTCTTGGATGAAAGCGAAAATATTCGCTGAGAAAATCTTCATCTAAAGAAATTATTGGAGAAACTTAAATCATCGCTTTGGGTGAAGAATCTTGAGGCTGATAAACTTAATGATGAACTCACCAGAACCTTATCTCTAAAAGAAAGAGATATTGATACTCTTAAGTGTGACTTGCAAAGAATGTCTGGAAGCTCTGACAAGATATCAACAATGTTATTTGGTCAGAAGTCCTTTGGAAACATGATGTGATTTCAATAATGTTGTAGTAATAGGTTCGTTGAGAACTTGTGAAAGCATATTTTTAGACTTAATTTTAAAACTAAAATATGACAAACTTTAAATATAAAGTGTTGTGAAAATTATAGAGAGATTGAGACTAGGATTTCACCATTGGTTTATATTAGTGATTTAATAAAACAATAATTATGCAACTCAACATTCAAATTGATTCAAATAATATTGCCTAGACATGTAGATTTTCAAAAGAATAGCTGTTAATCTAAGCATATAACATCAAAACCCTAAAGCAAGCATGCTCTATCAAGAGAAAATACAGCTAACTAATCAAAATCATAAAACCAATTTTTAGTTCAATGCAAAAATCATAATAGAATTGCAAGAATTATTTTAATTTAGAAATGTATCACTTTTACCGAAACAACGGCTTCCTCCATTGCCCCAGGGATTGGGTTTAGCTCCTCATCATGGAAACATGCTCAAAATTCGATTTCATTGCTCAAAAAGGTGCTTACAAGGGTGGAAAATAATAAAACAGAGATTTGCAATGGTGAAAGGGCATTACATTCAGTGAAATGGCTGTTACAATATAAACTATACTCTTAAACTGTCACTAAAGAACAGTCGCATAGAGGGAATAGATCAAGCTAAAAGAACGACAGACTCTGAGTGTGGTATGTTCGTCTTCTTTCTCTCCTCTCTGCAAGTGATGAAACAATTCACTGCAACTCTGTTTCTCGCTCTCTACTGCTCCCCAAATCCTCCATCCCCCTCTCTGACTCCCAAATATCCTTTTTATACCCAGTAGCACCATCGAATCTCGTCATTAACTTCAGAATAATCCTCTTTTACTCTCACAGGGAATATCGAAATTTATTTCCCTGTTTATCTCTTCCACGAGTCTTTTAGCTGTTAAAACTTCCTTATTTATCTCCTTCACGACCCTGTTACGGCTCAGAACATTCCAAACATATGCAGTACACGTACAAATCTTGTGCAATCCCGTGGTAACTTCTTCCGAGAATAAACTCCTGTTTTGTCCCAAGTCATGCCACATTCCTATTCTTTTGAATCGAAACCACTTACCATCTTTATTTGATCGTTACAGGTCATCCTCTAACAAAAACGGTGAGAAAATCTCAAGAAAATCTCTTGTAGTTACTTCCAGATATTTGCGTATCTTACACGTCCCTGTTTTCTTCAATGCGATTATCCAGCCAAATTCTTCCCTTATTTACCCTGCATGACTCAATTATCTTCCATTTTTTAGTGAAACAGGATTACTCCAAGTCAAATTTGAGAGAAACTCGGTAAAAATCACGTCCAATCTTTCCCTGAAAGTCACGCAGCTACAAACTCCATTTTCTCGCCAAAACCAGGTGAAGAAGAAGGTCGCCCCTTATCCAGAGTATGGGTGCCAATAGCACTGGGGTTTGTATAGTAAAGAAGGTGGCCCTTATCGAAAGTGGTTCCCCTTAGTAATTGAGTACCCCTTATCCAAAGGTGAGAGTCCGAATAACACATGTCCTCCGGGTGCCAAAATCAACTTTTCGAGCCGAATTTTCCAACAAAGTTTATTTCTCAAAAATACCTTCACACACATAAAATATCAAAATTAGTACAAAATCGAGCACTAACAATACAGAACACTGAGGACAACTTAGACACAAAAATGTGTCTATCAAAACACGAATGGTATTGGGTTCAATAGCAATACTGTGATCAAAAACAATTCATTAGTTCTAGCCGGTTCTAGAAAGGTGGATGTAGAGTGTTGTGTTAAACATGAGGCCAATCTCCAAAATAAAAATTCCTCCCTGAATTGCTTGTTTTGTGGAAATGCGAATCATGTTCAAAGTAAGTGTTGGAAATTCAAGAAGAACAACAAAAGAATTGCCAAGCTTCAGAATGACATGCGAAGGATGAATATGGCTTTGAGTAACTACAGGGAACCTCCGAAGCCAAGAAGAAGTCTCGAAGAACCAGAGCCATACGAGGTAAGAAGTCTGTTTATACAATGAACCTTGGTATGTCACCCTGTGACACAAGAAGTGAGCATTCTGCTCACTCTATTGCTACCTAATTGTAGTGATGTTTGCATCCTCATTATTAACTTGAGAATATGAGGATTGCATCAAGGTTTCTCAAGTATTATGTAATTGTTCTTTTTTAATCTTGAAATTCTTTTTAAGCATTCTCATGATTGGATAATAAGAAAGATGTGTTTGGCGATTTCTCTTCAAATATTCATAATATTTCTTGTGCTCTAAACTCTGTTTATTGAGCTAAACATAAGTTTTTACTTATACTGATAAATTTAAATCATGAGAAATTTACATAAGGACATGTAAGTTAAGTTTTGCAGAGTGAATATTTTCTTATCGAAAATAGATAATGGATCGTGAACCGTGAGGAGTTTTTCAAAGTACCTTTGGAAAAACTCTTTAGGGTTTGGTGTTTCCGGTGTTCTATTTATATTTGTTTAAGATCAAAATGCCCTTCACCCTCTTTTCTTTGAAAGATATAGAATCATGGCTCATGTAACCAGAGGTACCACAAAAAAGGATGCAGTAGAATCAGTTAATGTGTATCCATGTGAAGGAATCCAATCTTCAAGAAAGAAAAATGAGAAGTCTACAAATGATGGAAAAGGTTCTTCCTCTAACTGTTTTTTGTCTATTTGTCAGCATGGTAATAACTTTAGGGCTATGGTAAAGGATTTCATCAGCAAAAGAAATGATTTAAAATCTCAAATCATTTTATCTTTGGAAAAGATAGCTCACTACGAAGAAATGTTGTCTCTTACAAAGAACACCTTGTCTGAACTGAAAACAGAGCTTAGTGAGTTAACTGAAGATCTGGAAGAATTAAATGATCCTATAATCAATGGATTTTTCAATAATGAAAAGGAATTCTCAGTAGACGCCCTGAGAAAGCTCTACGAATTCTAGGAAACTTCTTATGAGAATTTATTCTTATGTTTAAGAAGGATAACTAGGGTTTGGTATAGCAATTATTGTGATTACACATTGCTATTTCCAACAATTTTCATCTTGCAATGTTTTTAGATTTATTTATTTAAATTCTAAGTTATTTGGAAGATGATTTTGCAGTATCTAATCTTATTGGTTTTATATATTGCAAATGTCTTATGAGATATATGTGTGTTTACGTTCGTGAACTGTGCTTATCTCATGAATGCTCAAAAGTTAAGTCTATTATGTCTTTATGCAAATATTGATAAAAGATAGAATGAACTTTTTGAGAAAATTCCGCAGTATTGATCTTTCTCTGATCCACTTTTATGTGAAAGTACTGTATGGCTCCGTAAGTTTTCTTATGTTGAGTGTTTCCGATTAAATTAATCATTAAGGTCTTCTTGTGGTTAATTTATTCGAGTTTTATGGATACAAATCCATGTGATTTGTTAATGTCCAAAGAAATCCTTATTTTCTTGTAAAAGTGAGGTCGCTCATGTTGTTCTCTTGAGAATGACATCAAATGGGGGAGAGTTCTTAAATGAACTTGTGCTTAATTGCCATATCTTTATGGGGAGAGCGGTTGTGGAATTTTGTAGGAGTTCACTTGTATCTTTATAAACTCATTGATGAATACACAAAGTTTCGACTATGTGAAATCATCGAAACAAAGTTGATATGTTCTCTTTTGGTCATGAATTATCTCTTTAATAATTTCATTATGATCCCGTAGTTTTCGTACCTTTGCCAATTTATATTGACAAAAAGGGGGCAAATTATTTGGTAGTTCACACTACACAAATATGGTTTACGGATCATTATGTAAGGGGGAGTGGTTTTCATTATGAGATGGAAGTATTGACTAAGCGGGAGTGATACATATCACCATAGTATTATTTCAAAGTTGTGATGCAATTGGACTTTGATTCGATATAATAATACTATGACACTGTATAACAATGTTTGAGAACTTTTGTTTTCATATTGTTATGGCTACGGATCTTAAACAACAACGATGTTGAGTTGAACACATTCAGAATCGATGGAGAACTTGAAGTAACGAAGAATTCAAGGAAGTTGAAGAGCAAAAGAAATCAAACATGATGGATCAGAAGCTACAAAGTTTATTTATTTTGTAATCCATATGTATTGATAGTTTTGTCACTAAAATTGACAAAGGGGGATATTGTTAGAGCACTGCTCGGTCAAACTCGCAAGCGTTGCTATCTCAAGCTTGTTTGTCAACTTTAGTTGATCAAAACTATATACTTGATTTCTAGTATACTTAGAGCTATGTCTCGGATTAGCATAGAAGTGTGTAGTTGAGCTTTAGACTTCACGACGTTCACCGATTGAAGAAGAAGATCTACCGGAGAGCTTGGAGGAACTTCATCAACAAAAGGTATGTGGAGACTAAAACTTATCTATCACTCAGAAATCTATTCTATTCTATCTTCTAATGAGACTAAGTCGTATAGCTATATAGACTTTTACATTATACACATTTGATATTTCGATCCGAGTTTATCTCGCTTATCTATTTCTCGAAATATGTGCTGGAAGCTTTTAGCTTTAGCTAAGTTCATCGTATTCTTGACGAGTTTAGTTGGAGACAATTAATTAGTTGGAAACTAAATATTAAGTCAAAAGATGATCATGTGAAAATTACCTTGAAACATCTTATATGATTTGTGTAACACCCCGAGTTCCGGACCAGGGTCAAACCCTTATGGAGATCCGAACTCGAAGCATTACGGGTCGGAAAGAAACTTATGCATTTTTTTTTGTTGCTAATTTACTATTACATAAAACATAGTTGAAACTTTATATAACATGAATTGAAGCATATAAATCCACTAATTTTCTTTAACAACATTTTCAACAAAACATATTATTTCAAACTACATTTCAAGCAATACAATAAAACAATTCAATCACTAAGCTACTCATTCCTAGCTTTTGCTGCGCCGCTCTGATAAATCTACAAGGATGTCAATTGGGGTGAGATGACAGCTCAATAGAATGCACTCC